>JAWZYU010000728.1:0-80000 GCA_038380435.1 Ryuthela nishihirai
AGGGTGAAAGTTATGGTGATGACCTTATTTTTCCAGTTACTAAATCACTAAATGATATTCCTAGGTTTACCAGAAATTAACATATTTGGTTTGATCATATTTTATAACAACAATTTATTGGGATAGCTTGGTTTTATAGACAACTATAATTATTGAATAGCAATAATAAACCAAGTTCAGACTTCCTAGACCAGGAGCACACAACTAAAATGAGGATGTGGGGCAGAATCGATTTCTAATAGAATGACGTTCCTTATATATAATTTAATTGTGTGTGCGTGGACAGAAAGTTCTTTTTTTTTTTTAAAGAAATTAATTTTCCAAAAGAATGCAATATATATTTTCCTCTCTATTCCAGTTCCTCTTTTGCTTTAATATTGATTCTTTCATCAATATTCATGCCACTGAGATCAATCACAATATTATTGTAAATTGTAGAAGTAATTATTTTAAAAAAATTTACAATAGATTTAGAATGAGTTGGGTTGTTTTACCTCTGAGTGAAACTTTTTTTGTACACAATGGGCTAAATGGTCAGGTCACAAGAACTCCAAGGGCTCAGAGAAGGTAGGGGGAGGGGACCCACTGGACAACTGTTAGGAGATCCCATCAAGGCCATCCGTGTATTCTTTAACATGCACAGGATGTGGCTCTCCAACACATGGGAACATGGTTTAATGTCTCACACGATGAAAGGCAGCCTTTCCAAGCCTATGATGTCCCCTACTGACAGTGGGCAAAGCAGTGAGTTTTGTGGAGATAAATCTCAACACCAGCCCAGCTGGGACTCAAACCTGGGAATGTGCAGATTATGAGTGTGGTGTGCTACCAACTGAACTACTCCCACACCAGATTTAGAATGATGAACATTCAATTCAGACTCAACACATAATTTTATTTATTAAAATTTTATAATAAATGTCCCATTTGTATCATAGAAAATATTTTTAATCAAAAAGAGTTTTTTTCCAGTTGACTGAAGATCCATTATCAGTGGATTACTAGATGTTTCATCATTTACAATGTTATCGTAGAAGTAATTATCAACATCGCAAATGATGTCTAGTAATCCACTGATAATGGATCTTCAATCAACTGGAAAAAAAAACTGTCTTTTTGATTAAAAAGATTTTCTGTGACACAAATGGAACATTTACTATAAATTTTTAATAAATAAAATTATCTGTTGAGTTTGGATGAATTTTTATAATTCTAAATCTATTGTAAATTTAATAGGGTACTAATATTTCTCCTCTTGAGGCAAATTATCAGTAACTAATTAACCTGAGAAAATACAATACTTGTTTGAATAAGAATATTTAAATCCTCCTTCACACAAGTTTAACACAAGGACAAAAGCACAGATGGAATTATGTATTTGGAGAAGCACATTTTGTTTAATGCTAACTCAAACTCTGCAGAGTGATGCCAGATCTGTATAGCAATCCTGAACACATTCAACAAAATAGTAATGTGGTGTGTCAAGTGAATACTTCTGAGATTTAAGAAAGATTTTCAAAGGATGCTTACCTACATTTTCATTTAGAACTTCTTGAACTAATTTTTTACCAAAATTTAATTTTGAGATCCAAGAAATGATTGCTAGGATCAGTTTACACCAAAAACCTAAATTGTTCTATGAGCTAAAAAATATTATCTAATGGGCCATATATTGTGCAGGCCTTCCCTAGACCAATGGTCTCAAATAGGTGCCCATGAAGCCATTTTGTGACTGTGGCTTAATAGCTTGCATGTGTATGGAGAAAACAGTCGGATTAAGACAAGGCTAATAACAAAGCCACATAAATGAAATGTAGGTTCATGTTTTGTAATTAAAAGTGTGTCTCAATTAAATAATAAAATAAAAATATAATTATGTTTTGCTTATTACTGCTTAAAATACAATGTGACCAACCATGTATTGAGAAGTAAATGCTTTGGCCACTGTATGATTTAAGTTTGAGACTCCTGTACTAGACAAATCCTACTGAGATTAATCTTAAAAAACTATAAGTTAATTGACCTATTATAAACAAACACTGAAAACAAAATACTAATGGTTTAATTTTATTCTCTATAGGAAATGTTACAGAAACGATTGCATCACACAAGTTAAACTCCTGAGAGCACACCTTGCACCTATTACCCAAGTACATTGGCATTTTTAAAGATATCCGAAATTAAAAAATTTATTACATTTTTAAATTTATACTGAAATTGAATTTTATCAAATATAACAATAGATAATATACTAAAGTGCCATTGAATTAGGGATAGTGACCTAGTAACATGTTGGACCCCATCTGGCTCTGACAACGACCGCCACACGATGAGGAATGGATCCCACAAGCTTGTGTAAATGTTCCACAGGTATGGCAACCCATGCATCCTCCAGTGCTGTCCACAATTCTCTCAAGGTTGTAGCTGATGGGACAGGGGCGGAACACTCTGCTAGATGTTATCCCAAAGTTTTTTGATGGGATTTAAGTCTGGGCTTCTATTCATTACTTCAAAGTCAGCAGAATGCTCCTGCAACTATGCAGTAGCCAACTTGGACCTGTAAGATGAACAGTTGTCTTGCTGGTAGACACCATCTCCATTAGGATGCATGATGGCCATAAATGGGTGTAAATGGTCAGTCATGAGTTCTATGTACCAGGATGCATTGAGAGTCATCAGTACATGTACAGAGATCCCACAGATGTCCAACTGAAGACACCCCAGGCCATTACTGAGCCATCACCAGCTTGTACTGTTCTGACCTGACATGCAGGATCCATGGCTTCATGGAGTTGGTGCCATACCCTCAGTCTCCCATTGGTGTGATGAAGTTTAAATCAGGATTCATCACTCCAGGCTATCCATTGCCAATTTACGATGGTCCAGTTTCGATGTTCTTTAGCCCAGGCAAGGTGTTGAGCCTGGTGTTGTGCCATTAGAAATGGGACTCTCATAGGTCGGTGGCTCCCGAAGCTGAGACAATGAAGTGAGTGTTGCATGGTTCATGCATTGACTTCCCGGCTGGAACCCACGTTCAGATGGGAGGTGATTTCAGATAATGTCTGGCCTCTATAGTTCCATACGATGTGGATCAGATGGTAAAGCCCATGGACATTCAAGGCAGGTTGTCCTTTGCAGTTTGTCCGGGTGTTGTTTGGGCGGAATTTCCATCTGGAACATTCTTGAAACTGTCGTATGAGAAAATTCAAGTTCATTGACAATTTCAGAGATTGAGTGTCAGGCACCTACGATCTGCTCTTTGTTAAATGTCTAAATCCCACGCCTTTCCCATTACGCTTCTCACAACGAATGCTTGGGGAAGCCAAAGTTGACCGCTATATATAACCAGAGTTTCAGCCATGCATGCACGCAAATGTGAGACTTACGTACTGAATTTCGATAACGTCTCCTATCCCCAATTCAATGGCATTTCAGTATATATAAGTAGCAAGTGAAGTAGAATTCAACACAATGTAATATGAAAATCTATGATCATTCTTTAATAGCATTCTTAGAGAAATTTAGAAGCTTTATTATTTACCTCAGTAACTTCTCGAGTATTCAAAAAACCACGCAAATTCCTATTAAGTACTTCTGGTTTACTTTTGTTGCTTTGCTTCTCTGACTTAGAAAACTGAAATATTTATCATAAGATGCTCAGAAATTAGGTATAAAGTATATAGAAAAAATAACAACAATGACTAAGGCATAAAAAGCTTAAAATGTAAAAATGCAACATTAGAGTTGGGTTGTTTTATTTCTGAGTGGCACTTTTTTTCATAGAATTGGTTAAATGGCCAGGTCACGAGGACCTCATTAGCTCAGAGAAGATTGGGGGAAGAGATCCAATGGACAACTGTTCAAAAGCTACCAGTCAAGACCATCTAGTGCGTTCTTCAACTTGCACAGATTATGGCTTAATGCACCATCTGATGGATAGCAGCCTCTCTAAGCTCAAGGATATTCACTATCTGATTGACAACAGGGTGGAAGTTTAGTGGAGAAAATCACAATGCTGCCACAGGCAGGACTCATACCTGGGAGCTACAGATTATGAGCCTGGCACTCTACTGTCTGTGCAATCCCCCTCCTAATATTAGAGAACCAGAAGAATATTACCTTGTAAACACCATCAAAGAGAATACAGCGGCTACTTAAAACTAAAGACTTTAACGCAAAAAACTATTTTTTTTTTGCTTTTCAGTTTGTGTGCAATATAAAATACATTACATTTTTACCATACAAACTGTAAACTAGCTGCTAAAGATACTTAAATAAATTCTACTTTGGATTTTCAACTTTCCTTTAAACTGGGTGCAGAATAACATGGAGAGGAAAAGCAATAAAGTATAGCAAATAAAATTGACTGTAACAAAACAATAATTTATAATTACATTGTAAAAATGCATTGCCAATGAGATGATAACAGAATAAAAAAAATAATAACTATCTTTTCATTTCAACAGAGGTTTGATAGAATCACAAAGGATCTACTTAGAGGAAATGATGTGCTTCAGCAATTTACAGCAGAATGCATAGGCAATCTATAATAATTTAACATAGGAAAGTTTAGAAACTTACTTGTATATTGTCTGAAGTTTCCAACATTTTTGGCTTTTTAAATAAACCAGCAACTTTAGAAGACTCTCCACTAGAAAATAAATCTGGCTGATTAAAAGAACTATTTAATGAGTCTATACATTTACTGTGCTTTTCTGTTTCCATTTGCATTGGTGATGGTGGTTCCATTTTTACTGGTGATCTTAACTTCACAAAAGATTCTTCTGATTTTAGTTTCAATTTATCTGTAAAAAAGGAAGTAATTAAGAGCAGTACATACTCATAGGTAGTTTAATAATATGCTCTATGCTCAGATTATAATAATCTAAATTGCCAAAAATAACTCTTTCCACCTATAAGAATTTGGTATATCATAAATGTACATATAGATCTGCGATTTTCAAAAGGGGAAATGCAAAAGTTTGAGCAATTAATTCTTTTTCCAATTATACCAAAATTTGGTAATGATACTTTAACTTGCAGTTTGCCTTTGATTTTGTTATGCTAAAATAAAGTTTTAAATACATTTAATTGAAGAATATATTTGCAATTGTGACATAATGAAACTGATATTGAGACAAACTTTATCAATGAAAGCATATCTACAGAAAACATTCTTAATGAACCAAAATTATTTTTTTAAGACCAATTTAAAAAAGTGGAACAAAATCTGATTATACTAATTATAGGCCAACTGTCATTTTACCCATTCTGAACAAAATCCTTGAAGATATGTAGTCAATTTCCTGGAAAAACATATTATTAGCAATAAGCAATATGGTTTCCAGAAAGGTAAAATTGCAATAACACTTTTAACTGAGCGTCTGATGTCATTAACAAAGACAAAAAAAGCAGTTTCCACCTTTCTGGACTTTTGTAAAGCTTTTGATATGTTAGATCGATATTCTACTTCAAAAATTGTATACTTATAGTATCTGAGGTATTACCCTTAAATGGTTTAAAAATTATTTAAAAAACAGAGTATATCTTACTAAAATTAATGGTGTTTTTAGTAAGAAGAGAACAGTGTACACTGGTGTGTTACAATGTTAAATTTTAGGTCTGTCTTATTTATTATTTAATGATCTAGTAAACATTAAGTTTAACAGCTCTCCTTATACAGTATTCACACTGATGACACTGCTTTGATTAATGTGAATTGCCATATGAGATGCAATCAAGATATACAGGATGATTTTAACAAAATTGTTAAATGGTTTCACAATAATCTTATATACATATACTCAAGGAAATTATGATCTTTCATCTTTTGCAATAGAAAAACACGAATCCTTATGCCAACTAACATGATAATCCATGACCCTGACTGCTGCAGCTGTAATTTACTGAGCAAGTTGAGAACCATAATTATCTTGGACTTTACATAGATACAACCTTCCGATGGAATACAAATATTCAAAAACTAGCAGGGAAATTGTGTCAATGTGCATTAAAACTTTACAAATTACAATTTGCTACAAGTACACATATGTAATTTAGTTTACAAAGCTCTCTGCAAATCTAAATTGATTTATGGTTTTGCAATTCATGGCTCAACTAGCCTCACAAACATAAAATAGAAACTATTCAATCTTCCACTACTAAAAATGTAATTCCCTACCACCTAAGAAATTCATTACATCATAGTGAAAAAAGACTAAATTACTTAGGCATACTTTCTTTTACAACCTTTACAAATATAGAATCACTTTAAAATATATTTTTGACAATTGATTTAAATCTAAAACCTCTCATGGGAAAAACACAAGGTTACAATTCAATAACTATTTTCAGCTTCCAAAAATATTAAACAATTATGGAAAATGTACAAGGGCATATACAGAACCTTACATGTTTAATCAATTACTAATAGACTATTAGAGATATTATTCTATTAAACAAATTTAAAAAAATCAGAAATAAGACCAGAAATTTTCTTTAAGGTTAAAATAAAATTCAATATAAAAGTTCAATGTAAAAGATATAACCACAACAATGAAGCTACCACCAAAATTCACATCAGTTTGATTACATTGTTTAAATTATATTTATGCATTTTCATGTAATGCTATTATTCTTCTCTTCTGCAGATAAGCAGATGTTTTGTGGGCCATTTGTTCAAACATTTCTGTAATTTCTGTATAACTTATAGGTTAGCACAAAGATGATGAAATTGAAAATGGGATGATGCAAACACAGTTTGAGACTGTATAAGAAAATCCCCTACTGACTTAATGGTATAATAAAAGCTAGAATTAAAACAAGTGCTTTTTTCTTCTTCTCAGTGCTTAAGGATTTGATTAAAGTCCACTGTAAATTAAGTTTAAGTCAATTTTATTGGGGCCAAATGATTTTTTTTTTCCACATGGGAACAATATGGTAGTGGCCAAGTGGTTAGCTTGGCTGCAGAGTAAATGGGTTTGAATTCCACATAAGTTAAGGATGCTTATCTTTCAGATGCACGTTGTCTTTTTACTCTCATTTTCCTTACAAATTTTGTCTATGGCATACTATGTGGACAAGCTCCTGTAGGGCTTCCATAAAAAGCAGTTGCCTGAGAAGAGAATTTTCAATTCTTTTTATAAGATTAAAATAGTAAACCTTTTTTAAACATGGGGGTTATTGTTTCTTGAAATGAATGCTTAAAATCAGTAAATCCAAAAAAATTCTCCACTAAAAATAAACCATGGAATATAGCATACAGAAATATAAACAGATATTTTTCACAATAAAAGCATCAGAATAACACCTTAATATATAATGTAAATTGCATAGACTAAACAAATAAAAAAATATACAAGATTCATGTACTGTACACTGCAGTAAACAGTAAAAATAAGAATATAACTGTATTTTTTATACTTTATTCACTAATGGGTACCTTACACTTTTGTGCATATAAGCACAGATATCTTATATGCTAGCATGAACTTGTTCCTTATGTGCAATTAATAGTAAATATGGTCAATTTGTTACATGATATTCTAAAGTAATCTTTTTTGGCTGAGTACAGTGAAAAAATAGCTGAGCTTGTGAATTCATTAGTGTTTCAGGCTGAGCATGGAAGAGTTAATATTTAAAGAAGTTAGTGAAGCTGGGACATTTAACAGCAGACAGTGCTGGCCAAAAGTTAATTAAAACACAAATAATAAAAATAATTGCTATTCAAATTGTTCATCAAAATAAATGTAATTTTAGAAGTTTGTGTAATGATTCTTTAAACTTACCTAAAAAAAAACATTCACAACATGCATTAGCAGTGTTTGCTGTTAAATACTCCAATTTCAATAACTCTAAATATTAAAAGAATATTGTTGACAACTGAGATTTAGAGATTTGAATGAGATCTCCAGTTTATTTCCATAATTAGGTAACTTTGAATGTGGCTTTCCATTCACCTAACATGAAAGTGTCTAAACACTTTAGGTCAGTGGCTCTAAACCTTTCCTAAACAATGAACTACTTTTCACAATATAATGGTCTACAGATACCATCACTTGTGATCCGAGGACCTTTCGTTCTGAGCAGCAGTTGAGAAATGCTGTTTTAGGAAACACAGTATATTTTGTTTTTATGACTTGTTCTCAATGGTGGTTTTGTTTATAATACTTTGTGCTATATTTTGACATCATTTTACAGATTACAAAATTGTTTCAATTCTTCACAATCAATTCTTAATCAGTGCTCCTTTAAAAAGTTTACTACAGTGAAATATCAGTGTAATAAAATTGAGCAGGGGAACAAAATATATTCATTATTGTGAAATGCAATAAAAAAAAGTGCTATGATAGTTACATAACACAAAATAATCATATTAAAACAAATTTAACATGCATTATAGTTTGGTTTTTTAAAAGAAGTTTAGAGTTCTTGTATATGAGTCTGTATGCTGTATGAAAATCCAGGAGAAGCCCAACAGAGCTTCTAGATTATCTCCATCCTTTGTGTAAGGTAGTACCTTCTTCCCTTTTAAAAAAAAATGTTGGTAATATTTTTAACTGCTGTTCCTATAAGAATCTTTCTGTGAATTCTTAAATAATATCACAACTCACCAACATATTATCTGAAATATCTTTCCATGTCATTACAAAACAGAGAAGACTTCATGTCATACTGACTACTAATAATGAAACTATATAACAATAACTTGGAATTTAATGAATGATAAAACTCGTGGATTGGAATTTGTTTGAAAGAACCTTTTGCTGATGCTACCATTACTTACAGTGCAACACAATCAGAATTGCATAGATTTCTAAGTTTGAAAATCCCCTTTTATGCTATGATAATGTGGCAATAGAGCTTTAAAGTATTATGCTGGAACATGTAGAGAGCATCTTTGACATATAGTGAGATTGGCAAAACTGCATGCTGAGTGATAACAATAGCAAGTGATTCATAGTGCTGTGATTGGTTTGATATTTCACATTATTTAAATCATTGTAGCATTGTCAGATTCTGAAAACCAAAGCACATAAAGGTGGAAAAATGCATGTTGTGCATACTGTTTAAGGGTTTTCTTTCTACAAATTTTGATATACTAATTGCATATTTTTGCATTAGGATAAATTTTTATTACATAAAAACTCATATTTTTGTTAGAATGGTATTTATTAAAATGAAACATTTTTACATAGATATATGTAGTAAATTGGCCAGGGTCAGAAAAAAATTTCATCACACTGAATTTCATTACTGAAGCATTCATTACGTCAACATTTTACTGTATCCATTTTCTCCTTGATGACAAATCTCTTCAGTTATGATTACAATTCCTGAGGTACATATTGGGAAAGTAATGGATGTTTTTACATAATATTTCTTTTTTATATCAGTGACAAAAAGAGACTTTTATTGATCTTTTATAAGTTATAAAGTTAAATTTATTTTATACTGAAAACACACAAATAGCCACTAGCTAGAATTCATTTTAGAAATTTTGTATTTTAAAGCTTAAAAAACTTCAATATATGTGGGCAATTTCAACAAACTCAATAGTTTACCTTTATTCTTAATTTGAGTTTCTTCTGAAATATTTTGTGTTACTTTTTCAGTTTTTATCCGTTTGTAGGTTAGTTTGAGTTCATCATCTGAATCTTCTCTATCCCTAAAAGTTCAAAACAATTTTTATTCACTGAACAAAAGTATGCAAATAACACAGATAACAACTCAAGAAATTTTCTTCTGCACATTTTAGTGTTCTGTGCATTCACTACATATTTGTAATACTGCAAAATGTAGCATAATCATACTACATACACACACAAACAAATATAGTATATTGACTACTTGAATGTAACATAGACAATGTATATAAAATGTATTTCAAACACACACACAGTGATGATTCTAACTGATGAAAACTCAACTAAGCACATCAATATTTTAAATTAAAAAATAAATTTCCTTCATTGTGTTAAAGAGGGTTACCATTTTGAAACTCACTAATGCCAACAGTATGGGAAGAGTTAAAGATCCCAGCAGCAATGCCTACACTACAGTTTACTCATGTAGCACATCTTCAGCATTCTCACACAATTCCTGAGACAATTAAATTGAGGAGCTTCTCCCAGAGCATACCCATTAAAAAGAATTGAGACATTGATCATTTTAGTTTTCTTATTATTAATCATTACAGTTTTTCAGTTTTATCAATTATTTAATTTCAGTATCATCAGTTTTCATCAATTTAGTTTTCTCATTATTAATCACCAAGTCAACTCTATTACTACCATTATCAATTGTTTCATAAAAGAGTTCATCTACAAAATTTCAATAAGTTATATGGAAAATTAAATCATAAATCAAAATAAAAATAAACTATATAATACTAATATAACTCCATCTTTCTTCTGCTTGGTGGTTAATTTTGAAAGATCAGAATATTCTTCTCCCATGACACACAAAACTAATTTTATGTAAATCTACTGCTGCATCCTATTTCCATATATAGTCCACTGCTTTGGCAAAGTTGCCAGATGTGTGGCCACAAAAAGTGTTGCTGGCACAACAGATTCCTTGCCTACCTATGGACTAAATATTCAGATCACAAAAACTTTCAAATTTCTTTTAAAATCTTTTTTTTTTTGCTGAAAATTGGGCTTAGACAAGAAAAATCACTGGCTGAACTGATAGTTGACCTGTGAATATCAGGTTTCAAGTCTAGCATCTACTGAAAGAACAAAGCTAACCAAATTTATTTACAGAGCCTAATAGAGATTATTCTCTTGATGTCCTCATGCAGGAATTCCAGCACTATAACCTAGATATTCTAGGCTTGCAAGAGACCAGATGGACAGGTAAAGGTGAGATACTTAAAAATAACTTTAAATTTCTCTTTACAGGGAGGAAGGATGGAAAGCATCACCAAGGCGTGGGTCTGCTGCTCAGCAGCATGCTAGTGATGCTCTTCTAGGATATGAGTGCATTAATGAAAGGTTTCTTACAGCAAAATTTCAGACAAGCATTAAACACTTGAATGTTATCTGCTGTTATGCCCCCACTGAGGATTCTGATGAGGATGAGAAGGATAGGTTTTACGGACAACTTCAGGATATTTTGAATTCTGTCAAGAAAGGAGATATTACCCTTGTTCTTGGTGACTTCAATGCCAAAGTTGGTACCGACCCTGACCTTTGGGGAGGAGTAATTGGCCCTTTTGGTATTAGTAGCTGCAATAGCAATGGGAAACGTCTCCTACAGGTAAGTAAACTCAATGGTTTCAGAATAACTAACACATATTACAAACACTGCGACATACATAAATACACACGGGTTTCACCTGATGGGCTGCATAGGAATATGATTGATTATATATTAATTAACAGCAAATGGGCTAGTTCTGTTAGAAATACCAGGGCATATAGGGGAGCTGAAATTGGATCTGACCATTACCTTGTTAAAAGTGTCTTGCAACTTAAACTTAAGTGTTGCGCTAGGGTTAAAAATTTTACCTTTAATACTGAAGCTCTGAAAGACCCAGTTATAGCTAAAGCTTACCATGATAGATTACTTAGTCATTATGACAGTCATGGTTTGCTTAATACTGAAGTTGAGGAAGAATGGGGCCATTTTAAGCAGGCTTTTTTGGAAACTAACAGTACTCTTTTAGGGAAAAAGGAGCAGAGGAGACAGAATTATTTAAGTGATAAAGCACTTGAGCTTATTTCAGAAAGAATGAACTGCAGGAATGTCCTTAATCAGTACCCTACTAGTCCTAATAGAAAGCATTACAAAGAACTTAATAAACGTGTAAAGGATCAGTTAGCTACTGATAAGAATCTTTGGCTTGATGGCCTGGCTGACAAAGCTGAGGAAGCAGTTAGACAGCACAACAGCAGAGAGCTGTACCAGATAGTTAATGTTTTGTGTGGTAGAAAACGAACAGGTATACAGGGATTGAAGGATAAACAAGGTAAGGTTATAGAAGGTGAGGATTCTGTCATGGCTAGGTGGGCTGAGCATTTCAGTGATGCTCTAAACAATGTGGTTAATTCTACTCCCATTGTTTGCAATGATGATAGATGCATTGGTGGCTTTAATGTTGGCCCTATAACACAATCTGAAGTTAGTTTGGCTATTTCTAAACTTAAACTTCATAAAGCCCCAGGGGTGGATGAAATTACTATGGAAATGCTTAGAGCTGGGAATGTTTCAGTTACCACTTGGATGACTGAAATTTTGAATAACTTTTATGATAAAGGCATGGTTCCTAAAGATTTTACCAGAGCTATTATTATCCCTATTTTCAAAAAAGGTGATCGCAGTTCTTGTGATAACTATAGGGGTATCAGCCTACTCTCTGTTCCAGGTAAAGTTCTTTACATGATTGTGCTTAATAGAATTAAGAATCTGGTTGACAGGCAATTGCGTGATGAGCAATGTGGATTCAGAAGTGGTAGGGGATGTGTAGATCAGATATTTTCACTTAGGCAGATTCTTGAGAAATGTTTAGAGTTTCAGAAACCTTTGGTTGCTAGCTTTGTTGATTTCAAAAAGGCTTTCGACTCTGTTGATCGTCATAATTTGTGGTTGATTGTGAGATCATATGGTATACCAGACAAGTTAGTTAACATAATGAAAGCTCTCTATAATAACACTGAGTCGTGTGTGAGAGTTGGTAAGGCTTGTAGCAATTGGTTTAGCATTACTTCTGGTATTCGACAAGGGTGCATTTTGTCTCCTTTTCTCTTTAGTTTGGTTGTTGATTATGTTATGCGAAATTCACTTCAAGGGAAAGATTTTGGCCTTAAATGGGCTGGAGATATGAAAATTTCTGATTTAGATTATGCTGATGATTTAGCCCTTTTGGCAAATGATGTTGATGAGATGAACTCTTTCATTCGAGCTGTGGATGAGACTGGTAGTAGAGTAGGTTTGGTTATAAACAGAGAGAAAACTAAAGTGATGAAAATTGGTCAGGCAGGTTGTGATTCAGTTAATCTGAATGGTTGCAGTCTTGAGCAGGTGTCACAGTTTAATTACCTTGGGAGCTATGTAACAGATACTGGTGATGTGCAGCATGAGATTAACAGACGAATAGGTATTGCTGCCGGGACTTTTAAGAATCTATGGAGATTGTGGAGAAATAGGCATATACACCTAAAGACTAAAATTAGACTGTATAATAGTTTGGTTCTTTCTAGGGTTAGTTATGGTAGTGAAACTTGGACGCTGTGTAAACAAGATAACAGGAAACTAGATGCTTTTGATTCTAGATGCTTACGCAGTATCTTGGGTATTAGGTGGTTTAACTTTGTAACTAATGATGAGGTTAGGCAAAGGAGTCTGCAACCTCCTTTAAGCAGCATATTGTGCAGAGAGAGACTCCGTTGGTTTGGCCATGTTGCCCGTATGGATAATTATAGATTGGCGAATAGGGTTATGAACAGTGTGCCTAGAGGCCTCAGAAGGAGGGGGAGACCTAGGATGCGGTGGGCTGACAATGTCAAACAGGACCTTGTTAGAATTGATGTACAGTGGCTGGATGCAGCAGATGTAGCTCAGGACAGATATGCTTGGAGAATTAAACTGCACAGTCTGGTTGGACCTCCGTAGCCCATGGCTGCTTGAGGAGGAGGATGATGATGATGAAAAAAAATCCCCAAATGTTGCATGGGTTCATTGATAAGTATGGTAAAAAACATCAAATAGCCCTTCAACCAGAAAATAGTATAGTTTCTAAAAAACTTTGCTGCAAATTTTTCCTTTTCCCCCCAAAATATACTGCACTTTGAAAGATTTTTAAATTAATTACAAAAATTTAACAAATTACATTTTGTACAGTAATATGATCTAGTTCTATTAGTTACTTACTTTAGGATAAGATTCTACAGTTCTTTAAGTTTTCATGCTGAAAACACTTTAAAAATTCATCCATGATTTGAAGGGTTAACTGCAGATGGGGAATGAGCTACATTGGTTTTCATTAATTAAGGAAAAATCACTATGTTAAGTCAATGGGAAGCTAACATTAAAGCTCTATAACTTCTAAAATAAGTTTTTTTTTGTTTTGAAAAATGTGATTGCAGATAAAGTTCTCAATCAAAATAATCAATATCTTGAATTTCAACAATATTCACTTAATATTTAATGAGTTATGGAAATTCGAATATTTAGCAATAACAAATGCCAGCCACAAAAATTGACTTCAGAAGTTAATTTAAACTTAGTAATAAGTATTTATCAAAGTGTTTAATAAGTTTCTATTTTAGAACTTTGTGTAAAGAATTCTTTCACTATTCTTCAGTTTTGCATTGCTGTTGTTAAATATCCAAACTTCCATAACTCATGAAATACTGAATGATATTGTTGAAAATCGAGATATTGATTTATTTGATTGAGATCTTTATCTGCAATCACATTTTTCAAAACAAAAAAAACTTATTTTAGAAGTTATAGAGCTCTGATGTTAGCTTCCCATTGACTTAAAATAGGGATACTCCTTAATTTATGGAAACCAGTGTAATATCCCTCACACAAGCAGTTAGAGGGCTGTTTGAGAAACTTAAAATAGTACCTTTACAGCATACTTTTCGGGGTATTTTTTTTACAGCATACTTTTAAACATCAGACAGACTGACCAGCTGAGACACATTACTCCAATTTAGATCAGTGACCTCCCCTAAAATCAAGGGTACATGTATCTACAATGGTCTCTGCAGGGTTTCCACTGGTTTATATAAGGTATTTGGGTATATGTTCCCATGGGAATGGAAACCCATAAATAATAAATATAGTGGCAAAATTTCCCTGAACAGATGTTCACTAGTTCAGCAAGTCTTGGAGTAATTAATACCACTACACATCAGATATTTTAAATGGTCATTGTGATGGTCCACCCATTCAGTTTTACTTTTCTTTAACCAGTTTTACTTTATTTACATTATATTTATCATTTTGGGGATTATTTCATTTTTTTGGACTGATCGCAAATCTCGTTTCTGAGCTGTAGGAGTTGCGCATTGTCAACTACTAAAGTGCGAGTATAGGACACAACCCCTCTTGTGTCATATCTAATGCGATCATCATATTATGCAAATGTCCGCATCGGCGAGGATGTTCACATACCTTGTGTTGGTGATGGAGGTTTTGACAGGTACGAGGGGCCCCAAGGAAGCCCATGTATATGCACCCCAAACTGTTACACCACCTCCAACCCCAACTTGGCAATGACAGAGTTGACAGAGTTGAAACTGTGAATCATCAGACCAGATGACATTTCCAGTCCTCTGCACTCCAGTTGCAATAGGCTTTTGCAAACTGCAGCCTAATCTTTTGGTGCTTTGCAGTCAACAAGGGGACACAATGTGCACATTGACTGCTATAGCCTATTTTTTCCATGATACAACAGATAGTCTTGTGACTCTTCACCTTTTCCCCAAACTCCAAATTCGAAACATACTGAAGAAACAAATGTGACATCATCCTTTAAATTTCACATAAACCTTCTCAAATATTCAACAAATCCTCTTCAAATATCTTCTCAAATCATCTTGGGGTTCAACATCTTCAATGGCGCGACCACATGTTACAATGTGAAGTAGAAGGGAGCCATCTGAAGACCAGTAACCATACTAACTTTTATTCTGGTCACATGCCTGTGACTGTCCTTCTGTTCTTTTACAAGTCGAGTTCTGATACCATCTTCTTGATTTGTGCTGCCATCTAGGCACACAACAAGGAACCAACATCTGAATTCAGCTCATTAATTTTTATCTAATTAATTCTTGCATTTATAAGAGAAATCTCTCCCAAATCTTCGAACATCACTGCTTATCAGTCAAATCAGACTTAGGTAGCTCCACTTAGAGATGAGAACACATCATCCCGCGATGAGGCTTACCATTGCTGGGATCGAACTGATGACCTCGAGGGAAGTCAACAAGAACTGCTGAGAGGTGATGACTTAATCCACAATGCTAAGAGGCTAGCCCCAAAGGGCATTGTTATGATTAAGTACATATGTGTTTTCGGTCATAATGGCAGACCATTACAGACTTTGTGCATAAGCTTGTGGACATGCCCATATTCAATTCTGATGTTATCTGCTTCATGGTAGCCATGCAATTCCTTGTAACAATGTGGGACAGTCTGCACTCACCTTGAGAGTCAATGTATGTTTACATCCACATTTCTCCAACTAGTTGGAAGTTTTGCTGTATTTCACATAGTCTTGGTATATTATATGCGACAATTTGACATGGAAATCCCAATAGTTCAGCAGTTGCGGTGATTGAAAAACCAGCCTTCCTTGCACCTACTATCTGGCTACAGTCAAACTCACCTACATCACTGCTTTACCCATGATTACTTCTCTGTGACTGGTTTCCAATGCTTAGAGACCTGCTCTATTTACAGGCATTGCCAGTTTCAGCATCTTGTGTGACCGGACACGATATTTCTACTTTGCATATTATGTCCTCTTCCTCCATCAGTGTCCTCTTTCTGATTGAGGGCAGGGTGGGAGTTTAGAGGAGATGAATCTCACAGTTGGGACATGAACCTGGGATACTACTGACTGAAATATTCCCACCTACTAATTTTCACAGAATAATGCTAACTGAAATAACATGCAGGATGGACAGAACAAATACTCAAAATTCTTTGCTTTATAACCATTATAAATTTGAAAGAAAAACTTACCTTATTTTAACTGTTTTATTCTCACCATAGCTAAGATTTTCTTTGGTTTGCATATAAGCATCGTTTTCTTTTTCACCCAGATTTCTTAAAGAAGTATTCTGTTAAAAATATGTGTCAATGAAAGTTTAATTCATAACCTATGAATTATTTAGAATAAAACTAATGTAAACCCATCAAAATTCGATGGTCAAGAAGCACTGAAAATTCTAAATGGTGAACTAAAAAGAATAAGGGGAAAAAATGCTTCCAGGTTTCCAAATTAGGTTCTGCTAATGGAAAGTACCTGAAATTTTAATGCAGCAAATTTAAATTAAATGGATCCTTTGGAACCTTCTTTCCTTCCTTCTTAATGAAATAGAAAAATACAAGTAATTTTAAACTTGAACTCAGGATTAGATTTGAATATTTAACACAATATTGGGTGATAAAGGGCAAACCTGTACAAGAAATTTGAGACTGAACAAATCAAATATTTGGGAAGTTATAAGGCAGAAGGGGAAGTGTTATTAAAATTCTGCATGATAATAAAGATTGGGAAAAGCAAGAAACAAAAGAGGGTTGGGTTTTAAATGGGTTCTACACTGGGGCTAAAAAGTTAAGCAACAAACACAAAAACACAAATTACAAACAAGTCCTTCTTTGGATTTAAATGAAACATACATGTGAAGTTCGTGATCATATATTTCACTAATACCTGAAAACCAAATGAAATCCTGTAAATATTTAATAAGATATTCAAATTAGAAAACTACCTCAAAATGGCATGCAAAAGTTCAATGATAACATACCTTTAATATGGTGTGTGATCACCTCGGATAGAAATACAGGCTACACAACGGCTCATCATGATGCAAATTAGGAAGCCAATGAGGGTTTGAGGGGAGTAATTGCTATTCTTACATGAATGCAGAGCAGAGCTCCTGAAGGGTCCTGGGAGCTGGATTGTGACTGGTAATGCATCATCCTAGAGCACCTCAAGTATGTGCTTTTGGATTTAAGTCAGGTAATTGGAAAGGCCAGTTCATACAACTTATGGTTTCGCTATCAAGGTATGGGCCCACCGAGTGAGCTGTATGGGTGAGCATTATCATCCATTAACATGGAATCAAGACCCATTGCTGCAAGAAATGAATGAACATAAAGTTCGAGGATCTCATTACAATATCTTACAGCTAGTCCTTCCTAGGAAGACATGAAAGTCTGTGCGACCAATGAGAGTGATGTCTGTCCACACCAACCCCCAAAACTATCTTTTTCCTAGATGTTAATGGAATATCTGGTTCCAGCTGTCTCTAGACAAACAGTTGTTAGGATTTGGTTTGCAGACTAAATTGAGATTCATTGGTAAACAGAACATTGCTCCATTAAGATTGAATCCAGTTGCGATGTTAAGACCAATTCAATTGAGTTCTGTGCTGGCTGATGTCAAAGGGACACACACACACAACTGATTGTCTTGCATAAGATGACCTATGTGAAGCCTTCTGGACACAATTTGCAGGGATACTGTTCATCCTGTGGATGCAGCAAGGTCGAAAGCTAGCTGGTGTGCTGTACGAGTTCTATGGTGCCTTGCATTTAGGAGCAGGTAACAGTTGTCTCCAGTCAACGTGGCCCTTGGACATCCAGGAATAGATCTCCTAGTGATGGTTTTGCTTGCTTGAAATTGATTCCAGAGATAGCTTACAATGCTACGATTCACATTTAGCCATCTGGCTACTCCAAACTGACATTGTCCAGCCTCGAGTCTTCCTTGCTTGAAATTGATTCCAGAGATAGCTTACAATGCTACGATTCACATTTAGCCATCTGGCTACTCCAAACTGACATTGTCCAGCCTCGAGTCTCCCAATTGCTCACCACCTCATTTCTTCAGGCCATTATCTAATGGTTGGCCATCCATTAGATAATGTCATATGTCAAGACTAACATGAACCATATACACACATACAAATGAGGTGGTTTTTACACTGACCTGTTTTGTATATGCAAATGTGTTTAATTGCAGATTTGAACTCGGCATCTTTTTCTCATGTAAAAAATCTGACTTTTGTTATTTATTGTCAATTATTGCGTGGCATATGTTGATTTTTAGACTTGTTGTTTAACTTTTAAGCACCAGTGTACTATAGGTAGAGATTTGAATTTTTAACACAACATGGGGTGACAAAAAGGAAACCCATGTATAAAATTAGAGTCAGAACATTAAGATTTTAGAAAAATACAGAGGATTCATATTTGTTAAAACAGATACCAACTTTTTAACAGCCAATGAACAGGCACACACTTATATTGGGAATCTGCTAAGTGCTGTCAACATGCATTGATTATTTCAAAGGCCAGAAGAAATACTGTTTCAGGCTCAATTTGCTGGATAAAAAACCATACTGGACTCCAATGTGTGAACATTTTGAAAATCTGAAAACAAATGCTTTGCAAAACTGTGTAATGATTGGTTCAGAAATCATTGTCTTAGCACTACCAGTTTCTGAGATCTTGTCCTACAAAGGATCAGCACACATACCTACGATATATACCTTATATAATAAAGCCAGAATACAAATAACTCAAGAAGTCTTATAATACAGATTAACATCTAGTTTATTGTAAGTAAAAAAGCTTAAGAATTTTTATCTATTTTGACAATGTGAAATCGTACAAAATGACATTATGGTGAATCTATGAGACAGAGTGATATAAATAATTATGTGGAATTTTTGTTTTGAATTCCATATCTACAAGTAATCGGCATTCTTACTATGGATTGATACAGTGATATATCTAGCAAAATGTAAACAAAAATATGTTTTATTCATGTCATGACAAAATCATTGTATGCTTACAGTAACCCTTCCAGAGCCAGCCTGAAAAACTGGTTTACATCCACAGGCCTAGCTATTTTTTCACTGTGCTAGCCAAAAGAAAAATTTTTCAGAACTTCAGAACTTCACAATGACAATCTATATTTATATTAAGCAATAATTCACCTACAGTTATCTGCATTATTAGATTGCATCTCAGTTTATCCCACTTTCATAAGTATTATTACCAAATTGAGATATTTACCCTCATACAGTATTTTAATCCTAAACCAGAGCTGCTAACCTTGCATGAAGAAAATTAAGATATGGAATAGGGAAAAATCAGAGCAGGGCAAATATGCAGTTTATGGTGCTCATTTTTTAAAGCAATACAATAATGCGTTGCATCTGATGGAACACTCGATTTCTGGACTCCTTGTGGCAGCAAAAAATGAAATTTTTCCAGAATTATACCAAGCTTCTTAATATTACTTCCATACCCCCCCCCCCCCCCCCACCAAATATGTGATTGAAACCAATCACAAAAGTGTTTCAATATCCCATTAGAAAGAAATTTCAGCAAAATGCCAATCTGATGATGGCTACCATCTTTATTTTTTGAAACCAACTTCCTCAGATCGACATTTTGACGAATATTCTACTTCTTGGAAAGTTCTACAAATTCAATTCAAATGCAAATTTATTTTCAATAAGTATTATCTATAATTATATTACATAAAAAATCCCACTAAGCCGAAGCTTATCAGCGGGAATGTACATATATGTTTTTACAGATATGATCTAGATTGCCTCAGTAGTACAAAAAATGAAGGAGAGAAAAAAAGGAATAAAACCGACAAAATGATGAAAGTTTCCAAATAAAAACATCACTTTTTCATCAACCACTAAAATAATTTATCTTTAATATCACAAATTTTTTTTAAGTTAACTATTTCTCTAGGAAGCAAGTTAAATAGGTAGGGAATTTGATATTCTTTGGAATTTCGTCCGTAATTATTATAAAATTTTGGCTGTTTCAAAAAACCCATAACCTTTCTTCTAGTAAACTTATTGTGGCAAATATTTTGTTTATAGGTATCATTCAAAGAAGTTACTGATAACAGAAACAAACACATATAAACTTTCAATAGGTAAAATTTTGAACAAACTGAATATATCATCTTTCGTTGTAAGGGAATATTTAACTTCTGTATTACACAATCCTTTTAGCAGCAAAAGAAAACTATTTAAATTTAGGACAGACAATTATTTTAACCTTCTTTTTCCAAATCCTCTAGGCTCTGAACACTGCTAATAATAATCACTTGCTCAGTTTCATTCTTTCTAATAAAAAGTTTATTGTTCTTAAATCAAACAAATTTATAACTTTTATCCTTAACCATTTTCTTTGCTCTCCAAAGTAAATCCCAATTCATTTGCGTCAAATTTTCATTTATGTAGATAGATGAATCCTCTTTTCCTGCAAACACTGTTCCGCATCCCAAACGAATCTTTCTCTTTTCAATCCATTTGGCTTTATCTTTTCTGTTCTTGAATTGCACCAAAATGCTTGGGATCTGTCCCTGTTTTTTGGGTCGTATTCTATGTAACACATCAATGTTTTCTCTCGAAAACGAATCAATTTTCAACTCTTTTGCCAGCTTCTCCATTATTCGCAGAAGATCCTCCTCTCTTTCCCCCATTTCTTGCTCAATTCCACAAATCTCTACATTTTTATTCCTACTATACTGCTCTAGGTTATTATTAGCTATAACCAGTTGCTTAATTTTATCTTCTAATGTTACGATAACCTTGTGGTTCTTTTCAACCTCTTGCTCTAATGATTCATTTCTTTTTTCCGATTCAACTATTTTATCCAGAAGCTGATCATATTTGTCAGACAGGAATTCTAACGACTTTTCAACACTATCTAATGTTATCTTCATTTGTAACAGAGTCACTAATTTGTGATCTATTTGGGTCAAAATTGACTTGACTTGTCCGAAGTTTATGTTCTCATCCACTTTCAGCGTTTGAAAACTCATGTCATCGGACTCCTCAGCATTTTTTATTCCCGCTTTATAAATCTCTCCTCCCCTTATATTATTTAATTCATCTCTGGTTTTTTCCTTGCATTTGCAGCAGATCCACTTGTCTTTCCGATATTTTGACATTTTCTTAAATCTGTCTTCACCCAAACTGGCACAATAGAAGTGGAACAGTTTTTGGCATGACCCTGTACATTTGATCTTATCTTTAGCTGCAATTATTTCCTCGTTGCATCTATTACAACGATCCATTATATTAGCACTCAAGATACTCAAATCTTAAAATTATCCAAGCTAATTCAACCTGCTCGAGGGAATATATTTTTTTTTCTTATTATTCACTATGCAAACCAAAATTCATAGATTTGTCAATATGCTGTGCTCCAACTTAAGAGCCCCAGTTTGAAATCTGCCAAAGAATTCAGAGTTGGGTGTTACTGCTTCGTCACATCTGTTGTAAATTGAGGTCATTGTTGTGAGCGGAAGCGATATGCCTCTGGCAAAAACAACGAGAGCCACCCACGACAACAGGAAGATTGCAACAATTAGTCCAAAAGTTCGGTCTCGTTGATCTTTTGCAGCACACAACACAGAAGGCACTGTACACAGAGACTGACGTCGGGGAGGGGCAGGAGCAATAAAAGTTAATAGCACTTACAGGTCTGAAGAGTTCCAGAACCATAACCTAAACAAGCATATTACTAGCAGTAAAGAGGCTGTACAACGAGAATATGCTGAGTAAAGAATATAGTGATAAATCTTTATTTCTAAGTATTAAATTTTGTCTTCACTAGAAGTAATAGTATTTAGACATATTTTCCTAACTGTACATATTATTATAAGGTGAATGTCGGTCAGTACCATCCAAGGCTACTTGTTTCAACAGCCTATTATCACTAACAAAGGTTCATTCTGCAATTACAAAAAAAAAACTTGAAAAAATCAATAATTTGTCAGAGACAGCTAGTCAAACAAGTGCATACCACAAAACAACGAATTGCCATTCTGCAATTTAAGAAAACCCCAGTAAAAAATTATTAGAGATAACTATTTTAACCTAAACAGACTACTAAACAACAAACAACTCTGCCCTTTTTACTGACCAAAGCCTAAAAAGCAAAATTATAAACAATTCACCGCCGATCCGCAGTAATAAAAAGGACCCTGGAACTAAATAATCCCATCAAAGACAACAAGCCTGAAACACATGAATTATCTCAAATAATGAACTGCTGATTCACAGTATGAAAAAAAGCCATGGAACTAAGTAATCCTATCAGAGAAAATAAGCCTAAAAACCTGATCATAAAAAATGCACAGCCATTCACGATTAAAAAATACCCAGAACAAGATAATCTCACTGGAGACTTTTAAAAGGAGCTTTTAACACATTATTTTAAACAGAGATTTTATTAAACAGAGAATTTTAAACATTGCTAAGATTAATTAAATATCATAAATCGTCTGTAACTTTCAGTACTTACCTGAGGCAAAATTTATACCTATATGCTACATATATAGGAATAAATACAAATTGCATTTAAAAAATACAATTATGTTAGTTAAATCTGCATTTATTAGGAAAGTTTAGTTTATAAAAATAAACTCCTTTTATTCACTTTAGAAGATCAGACCTGCAAAAAAATATCAAGAACCAGAGGCCACACAAAACGTATTAACAGAGAATTGAATAAATCATTTAATATGATGAAAAGCTATCACACTACATAAATTCACTTACTTTTTTTTAATCCTACTAAAAACAAATGTTAGGGCTTTTAACCTTACTTTAAACCTTAAGAAGGTTAGCCACTCATGGCACCATCTAGTGAGCTGTGCTGTAAACTGCAGGATTACTGCTAAAATAGACCCATTCAAATTGCAATGTCAATCATGGCCCACAGATAGGCAAGTTCTCTAAACTGTATTATTTCCTTCACTCTGAAGTTTCCGATCCTAAGTAATCCAATTAGCGTTTAGTTGGAAAGAGCCAGGAAGTTGGGTATAGTTCAATAAACACACATTTAGCCACACTCTATGGCTTTCAACTCTGTAAAAGAATTTAGGTGTGGACTTTGCCATAAGTTCTGTCCGGAAATGATCATCTGTATTCTTACATATTTTCTTTGGTTGGTATGTAGGTATGGCCACAAGCAAGCACAGATTATGGAGTGCAAACACAGCTGCATCTTTAGTACAGTAAAAGAGCTAAATCAAAAATCATTTCTTCTCTTTCAGTAGCATTCACCTATTAGGAAAAGGGCAAAAATACTGTATGATTTAGAGGCAGATTTTTGTAAGTGCAAAACTGAAAAAAAACCCTAAAAATCGGATTTTCAAAAACAAAATTGGATTTTAAACTAAAAATCAGAGAAAATCCAATAAAATCAGAATAGTTGGCAGCTCTGCTAAACTGTTGGTACATTTATTTAAATATGTCAAATAGGAGGAATGGTTGATTGTAACTTTAAAGAGTGTAATGTAGCATATTTATCAAAAAAATTTTTAATCAAATAATCACACAGAATAATGAAAATGCAATAGAAAACAATAACACAATATCACAATTGTGTCTATATATTGGTTCAGACATTTTCTTACCTGTTTTACTTCAGCAGTTTCTTCAATGGTTGACATTTTTTCCAGAGTATTTTTCTCTGGGCTATAAAAATTTCAAATGTCAAAAACAGAGATGAATATAGAGGAAGCATTTATATTCCATAGCAACTGCAATGTGTAAAAAGAGGAAAATGGTTACTAAATTATGTACACTGTACAGCATAAGATTCTGCCTTTTAGTATCACACACCATAAGGGCTTTTATTCCAGCAGGTATAACACAGTACACATATTGGCCAACACAGCAGGTACAGAGGGCATTCAAAACATTCTTGACATGTGTCTGTAGATTTAAACTCATTCCACCAAAGTTAACAAGCTACAACTTGTTTGAAAGCTTGCCTAAACTTGTTATGACATGTTAAACACAAAGGTCTTATCATCTTTTGTCTCTTTGCTGGCAGTGCATAAAGTTCAGTTTGTGAAATCTGTGTGTTGTTACTATGTAGCCTACTAAAGATAAGCAAAGTTTTTACATTTTCATAAGGATACAGTTTGGGTACAGCGTGAAAAAAAAATTCAGGTTGATTTATCACAAGTATATGGGGATCATGCTTATTCATATGGCACTGTTATGGGATGGATGTGCAAATTCAGAGAAGGGCAGCAGGGCTTCGAAGACCTCCATTGTGCAGGAAGATTGTGAATGTGAGACAAAGGAGGCTGTGAATGCGAGAAAAATTGCTGCTGTTCATGAACTCATTAAGGAAAACCCACACATCACCATTCTGGTAATATGTTTAGATGTCACTGCATCGATTGGGAGGTTGGAAACAATTATTCATCAACATTTAATGTTCCAAAAGATCTGTGCTAAATGAGTACTCCACAAACTGACAGAACAGCAAAAAAATGCTATACTCAACTCATGTAAGGAGATGCTGACAATGTTTCAACCTAGTGACCCCAAAGGGTTAACGAACATTGTCACAAGTGATGAGACATGGCTTTATTACTATACACCTCCCAGAAAGATTGACAACTATGTTTGGGTTGCGAAAGATGAAATTCGTCCTCAAATCCTCTGACAAGATTTTCGCTCATGGAAGAGGATGTTCACAATTTTTTCAATTATCAAAGAGTGGTAGCTATGAACACCATACCTGAAAAACTGACTATAAATGACCAATACTACATCAACATTGTTTTGCCCAAAATAGCTAAGATGAAGGAGCAGTGTCCAACAACAGGCATGTCAATGGTTCTCCTTCTTCACAATGCCAGTGCTCACAAAACCCAGCAAGTTAGGGCCTTTCTGGAACAGGAAAAAAGTTAAACAGCTACCTCATCCTGCATATTCACCCAATCTTGTACCATGTGATTTTTGGTTGTTTCCAAAAATTAAAAAGGAACTTTCTGTGAAGCCTTTTCCAAGGGTGCAAGACTCTGCAAAATGTGTTCATTCAGAGTTGTGTATTCCCCAATAGGAATACTGCCAAGTGTTCCAGAATTGGCAAAGATGTTTGCAACTTTGTAGAAATGCTGGAGGTGAGTATTTTGAAGGCAATAAAATATTTGCTAAGTGCAATAGTTGTTCTTTTGCAGATGCATGTGAAGAACTTTTTGAACATCCTTTGTATGTTGCTAAATAAATTAAATTTTTACCAAGAATTTTTTTTTAAACATAGTTTATCTCAATATAAAACTATTTTCATCAGTGCCCTTTTTTTTGCTCTAATGGCAGTTTACCAGCAAATTCCTTTTTAGGAAAAAGAAAAACCCTGCATAAAGTACTACACTGCTGTTTGCAATTTAAGGAAGTTGCACAAACATGTGAACATGTCAAGAAATCTTTTTTAGAATTTAATAATAGTTTCAGAGAATATTTAATATTATATAAGCTCACCGGACAAAAATATTAGTCATCTCTTTATTAAATATTGAATAAACTTGACTTTCCTGGTATATACCAAGAAAGTTGAGTTTATTCAATATTTAATCAATTGTATACTTGTAAGATATACTTTCCATCTATAAGGCCAATTATGGCTAATAGCAGTTATGGCAATTATGGCTTATATCTGCCAATTATGGCTAAGATCGCCTGAACAGCACCTGTATGTGACATAATGGAATATGTACTGTAGGTTGAGAATGTTCATATCATCAATTAGAGGAGATCTTGATCGGCGGCCGGTAGCTCAGTGGTCCAGAGCACCTGATATGTTATCAGGAGGTTGTGGGTTTGTATCCCACCTGGATCAAGACAATTTTTCCTCTAAAATTAAATCGACTTACAAAGTGGTGATTATTTTGTATATTAGTCATCTCTGGGTTGTTTTACCTCTGAATGGCACTTTTTTGCACACCATGGGCTAAATGGCCAGGTCACATGGACCCCGAAGGCTCAGAGAAGGTTGGGGGAGGGGACCCACTGGAACAGCTGTTGGGAGACAGATGGTAGCCCCCGTCAAGGCCATCCAGCGTGTTCTTTAACGTGCACAGGGTATGTCTCTCCCACACACGGGGCCACGACTTAACGTCCCATCCGATGGACGGTGGTCTTTCCAAGCCCATCGGTGTCCCCTACTGACCGTGGGCAGGGTGGGAAATTTTGCGGAGATAAATCTCAACGCTGACCCAGCTGGGACTCGAACCTGGGAACTACAGATTATGAGCCTGGTGCGCTACCGACTGAGCCACCCCCGCCCCATTAGTCATCTCACACCATAAGAGGGTTACATCTGTTCAACAGCAACAGAGGATGCACCAGTAATAAATGTTTCCTACAAATAGCTGTGCCGTGCACTACTGTTCATACAGTGATAAGAAGTGGTTGTGTGCCACTTGTGTTAGTCGCTCTGTGAAACATAGGTCATGCCAAAGATGTGAATGAGTGGCAAAAAGGTGTTATTGCATTTGGCTGTGCCAAAGGGCACAGTGTACAAGAAATTGCTGCCTTTGCAAGTGTATCAAAATGTACTGTTCAAAGGGTCTTCCAGCAGTAGCGTACATCGCAGTCCACCGCTAATCATCGCCAGAACTGTGGCACAAAGACTGTGCTCATCAATAGGGACTGCCGCAGTGTGTCATGCACTGTTAGGGCAAACCACTTTGCAACAAGGCAGGAATTGCTCCAGTCAGTCAATGAAGGCTTACAACAAACTGTTTCCGAACGAACACTCTGAAGGGAGCTGCATGCCATGGATATCTGGAGCAGAGTACCATGGAAGAGACCCATGTTAACAGCTCTGCATGGCTATAGTGGGCACACCACCACAAAGACTGGACTTTCGATTCTTGGAAACATGTGATCTGGTTGGATGAGTCACGTTTTTGCTTGTACTCAAATGATGCGAGGTGATGGGTACATCATAAGCCGCAAGAAGCCTTCCATGCGGACTGTGTGCAAGGGTCTGTTCAAGCTGGGGGAGGCTCTGTGACGTTTTGGGAGTGTTTCACATATGAGGAAATGGGTCCTTTGGTTGTGGTGATGTCACACTTGAAGCAGAAGGGCTATATGGAGCTACTGGACGACCACATGTTGGCTTTGGTGCAGTATCTCCACAGTGAACACCAGAAGGATACCCCAGTCTTCCAAGACGACAATTGTCGTGTGCACAGGGCTCAAAGTGTGTCAGATTGGCATGACGAGCATTCTGAAACCTTCAAACATCTCGACTAGCCCACCAAATCCCTGGATTTGAATTCCATAGAAAATTTGTGGACTATTTGGAGCAACAGGTGAAGCGCCATCCCAGCCATCTGGCCTGAACTGCGGCATTTGCTGCTGGAAGAGTGGATGAATATTGATGTGTACTACATCCACACACTGGTGGCATCCATGCCAGACAGGATTTTGACTGTTCTTCAGTCGTACAGATACATTACACACTATTAGGTAACATTCAGCCAGAGGTGACTAATTTTTTTGTCCAGTGAGCTTATATTAATATTTACATTTGAAATAAAGAAAATATTAGAATACTTGCCCAATTACAAAATTATACTTCCAATCAGAGATTATATCAGAAAATCTTTCCAATTATGAAAAATTATAGATCACCACAAATATGAAGTTAAAGTTATTTAGTAAGGAGTATGATTATCCCTTACAGCAATACAACTTGCACAATGCTCTCATGCTTCTAATAAGGTTATTCAACAATGCAGAGGGCAGCAGATCCCACTCCTCTATAAAAAGCATTTCTCAGCTCATGAAGGGTCTATGGAGAAGGTTGACCATCTTCAATGGGATTTAGGCCTAGAGACCTTACTGGTCAATCCATTCTCTGAATACCTTCACATTCAAGATATTCTTCCAATATCTGAGCTCCAGTGACACCACTAAAAAGTCTCACATAAGGCTCTACAATCTCGTCTCTGTATCTTAGGGCAGTTAAAAGTCCCTTCTGAGAAGACACACAGGTCAATGCAGTCATTGATAGTGATACCCAGACCAATAAATTACTATTACCAAAATGGTTCCTTTCCATGCAATTCAGGGGATGATAACATGTCCCATGCTCTCTCCAGATGCATTGGCACTGAGAATGAGAATCACTACTTACACTATATTGAGATTCATCCAAAGAGAATCTGTCCTCATTAATCACTGGACCAATTGAGGTGTTGGCTGTTCCATTCTAGTTGTGCCTTCTGATTAGCTGAGTCTAGTGATATGTGCACTACAGGTCTTCTAGCCTATAACCCTCTTCCATGAAGCCATCAAGACACAGTTACTTTGCATACTGCAATTCCTATGGCAGCTGACAGCTCTGATGAAAGTTGATGTGCTGACATCATTCTATTGCACTTTGTTAGGAACAGGAAACAATCATCTTGAACAGTTTTTGCTCTGGGCCTATCATAGCTTGTTCTTCTAGAACACGTTCCAGTGTCTTGAAAACATCATTAGTCTGAAAATTACACATTCCAACACATTCATGAATATACACAGCTGTCCTCCTTCCATCTGTGTGGGCTTGGAAAGGCTGCCATCTGTTGGGTGGAACGTTAAGCCGTGGGCCCCGTGTGCGGGAGAGCCATACCCTGTGCATGTTAAAGAACACGTTGGATGGCCTTGATGGGAGGCTACCATCTGTCTCCCAACAGCTGTTCCAGTGGGTCCCCTACCCCAACATTCTCTGAGCCTTCGGGGTCAATGTGACCTGGCCATTTAGCCCATGGTGTGCAAAAAAGTGCCGCACAGAGGTAAAACAACCCAACCCTCCCATCTGTTTGATGGCTCTCCACCCCTGACCATCATCCAAATGGTTCCTCCTTTGCATTTTGACAAAACTATAATGCAAAATGTGTGATAAATCTGCTCTTAATAAGAAATGAGAATTGCCCATACCTGAAATTGCTTTTATTGCCAGGTTAATTTGAAAATCACAGAGTCTTTTGCACTGAGAAATATAAATTTAATAGCCAACAAAAGTGAGTTATCTCAATCCAAATATCCTTTGAAACTTTTGTTAATTTCCAAAAAAGGATTTCTTGTTGACTATCAAAGTTACTCTCTTAAGAAAAGACAAACACATTCAATTATATTTGAATATCACAATTTTGTGCCCCCAAAGAGAGAATAGATAAATTTTATGAAAATAGCTCTATAATATTATACTTTCTTGATTAAAGGTACACATTGGGCTAAATAGTTAGGTCACAAGCTATGATACTACTCAAGATAGCATTGCAATTTTTGTGACCACTGGACTGCTGGGAGCAGATTCTTTGGTTGAGAGGCTATTAAGCATGTTCTCCTAAGTGCACATGATTTGGCTCTCTTGCACACAGTTTAACATCACACAAAATGGACAGAATTTTTTGCATCTCTTTTCTTATCAAATACAAGATGAAGACAAAAAGAAAATCTTTATGTGGCAAGGTTGGAGAATAAAATAACAAATATTGCAAGTTATCAAGATATTTTTGCATCATGTTTAAAACTAGAGGATATTATGTTAGATTACTGTTCTTTTAATAACTGTTATTTGCTTTAAATGCTATAAAATTATAATTTGCTTATAAAAGTGACAGAAGTTTATTGATATCAACACAACACATACCTTTCAATAGTTGACTGAGTATCGGCTACATAAACCTCACACTGTGAGAGTGTTTGAGAAACAAGCCTGTTGGAACTGAAGAGTGTTGAGGCTACACAAATATGCAAATGAAAGTGCTGCTTAAAAACTGATAAAAGCAAAATTTCTGAATACTGAAAACTATTATTGTATATAAGAACAATGATTATCTTACAACATTATTTCACAAATGGATATTTGATAAACATTATTTTCAAACAAAAACAGTGGAAAAGCATTCTAGCAGGAAAGGAAAAATGCTTCCCTCATAATGAAAAAAAAAAAAAAGATTGACATAAAATTGAAAGTGCTTGCAAACTTCTATAAAATCATTCAAAAACAACTCTTTTATTTGCATAATAGTCCTACAATTTCACTGTTACATAAGCATATGAAGAAAAAAGTGCAAAACCACTAGTTTAGGTTGGAAATGAATAACATCTCAGCAATCCTCATTGTATAAAATATTATTTTTACAGCACATGATGCCTAAACATTATTTTTGGAATGGGGAAAGTGAACTAAAAAGTCCAATGATAGTGGACTTAAATGTTATTCCAGTATCTGTAGTTTTATTTTTTTTCAAATTTTCAGAATTTCATTTAACTGAATTTTTGAAATAAATAGTTTTGCTACTGGCATCAGACAATCATTATGAATTTCATCAACATCCTCTACATACACACAGTCTTGAACAAGAGCTGTATGATCTCATAATCTGGAATTATTGTCTTCCCCCATTTAAGTAATAAAGGCTGGTAATTCTTAAAAGCACAATGGTTCTCTGTTACCTATGAGTAATAGAATTGGTGCTTGAAACCTTTCTTCCAAAGAAACGTGCCAATGTGACATATTGTGGTTTTATATGAATGATGGCAGCTGCTCATACAGCTTGCATCAGAATAGATATCCTTCACTTAATGTTTGCATAGCATATCTTATTCCAGAGATATAAATTGGCTTCCCTACTCCCCAGACCTTTCAGCAACAGATTTTTTTCCTCAAGGCTGTTTCCAATGTATACTAAAAACACCAGTCATTTGTCATGAAATTCAAGCCCTCTGACAAAGCATTCTGCAACAAAGTTTTACAGCTATTAAATATAAATGAATACCATAGGTTTCTTTCTTCTTTGATACATGTACTGCTGTAGACAAAATGCAATATGGATTGAATATATAAAAATACAATATGACTCCATTATATAAGACTGATACTTCCATGAGATAATTGTTCTAATTTAGCTATTTATGCAATTGTACTTAGTTATATACTATTTTTTATACTGATAATCACTTAAAGAATTTTTCTCTTTAAAATGGCTTTCCTATTTAAAAGTATTTTAAAGAGAATAACACTTTTAGTGATGATTACCACTTAATAAAAAATTTGAATTCGAATTTAACAAACCACAGAATGTGAAGCTCACCTGAGAAATGTCATTTTCAAACATCATTCAAACAAACTCAGAGGTAACAGGGAGAGGAGATGGAGTTTGTTAGAGAGAATAACACTTTTAGTGATGATTATCACTTAACTAAAAATCTACCTTCAAATCCAAACAATATATACACACAGAATATGAAGCTCACCTGAGAAATGTCATTTTCAAACATCAATTTTAAATAAATTAGTTACATAATCCATATCATTTCTAAATCAAGAGAACTATCTATTGCTAATTTTTATACGCATTATAATAAATCATATTTTGTATCATTCATTTGCTACTGCAATTTGAAAAATATTAGCCTATTATCTGCCCCATTGCTACACATATCAAGGCCAAAGTTTTACAACTATTAAAAATATATGAATGCTGTAAGTTTGTTTCTTCTTTGATATATGTAGCACTGTAATCAAAACAATATGGTCAATTATATAAGACTGATACTTTCTGCGAGTTAATAAGTACAAGTACTTTATAAATATATATTATTCTAATTTAGTTAATTTTATAATATTCATTAGTTATATATTATCTTTTACACATGACCAGAAAGTGGTAATCACTAAAAGGGTTATTTTCTTTACTTCAAAATACAAATATAAATAAAATAAATAAATACCCTCTCAAGCAGCTGCTTGCCACAGAGGTCTGACAGGAGCCTGTCAGTTTATATGCCACAGTAGAAGGTCTGTGAGGATGGCAGGACCTCAGCAGAAAAACGACACATACATCCATGCCTTAACCCGGATATTTATACTCAAATGAATTAAATATTCAAGAAAGCACATATAATTACATTTTATTAGGATGATTCATAAGTTTGAATTTTTTGCCAGGCAAAATGTGTATGATGACACAGTGTTGTTGTTGTTGTTTTACCTCTGAGCGGCACTTTTTTGCACACCATGGGCTAAATGGCCAGGTCACATGGACCCCGAAGGCTCAGAGAAGGTTGGGGGAGGGGACCCACTGGAACAGCTGTTGGGAGACAGATGGTAGCCTCCCGTCAAGGCCATCCAGCGTGTTCTTTAATGTGCACAGGGTATGGCTCTCCCGCACACGGGGCCACGGCTTAACATCCCATCCAACGGACGGCGGTCTTTCCAAGCCCATCGGTGTCCCCTACTGACCGTGGGCAGGGCGGGGAATTTTGCGGAGATAAATCTCAACACTGACCCAGCTGGGACTCGAACCTGGGGACTACAGATTACGAGCCTGGCGCGCTACCGACTGAGCCACCCCCGCCCCATATGATGACACATCACCAAGTTGCATTGCATACACATACCTCTGAATGTAGCACTAAGGAAAACTATAAAGTCCATTGCATCAGTCCATAACTATTACAAGTATTGGAGTCTTGGTTTCCATCATTAGAAATGCTGTACAATGAGCAAATATTGAAATTCGTGCAGTTTTATGTGATTAGTGGAAAAAAGGATTAAAAGCTACCAAAGTGGCCAAGAAATATGCGAAGTGGAAGGTCAGGTGGCAATCTCCATTCATGTTGCCCAAACTTGTTTCAAGAAGTTCAAAGGTGGTAACATGAGCCTCAAACATAAGGTGTAATCAGGACAGTCAATAATGGTAGATTCAGGCAACATTTTGTGCCATGCTGTTGAAACTGATCCATTGACAAGCACTCACTGGCTCTCATCCGAACTTAGTTGCTCACATATAACTATAGTATGGCATCTGCAATGCATCAGTAAGGTAGCCGGGAGTTGCCAAAGTGTTTCATGTTGGCTGCCTACTGAACAAGAAAACCATTATATTGAAGTCTGTAGGCAACTTCTTTCTAATCCATGTGACCAGTTTCATCAAGCAAATTGTTAAGCTTGATATCTTTTTTAACAATCTGAACACACAAAAGCAGTGGCTTGACCCAGGCCAGTGCTGATTTCTATTCCATAGAGGGGACAATGAAACAAAAACAATGTTGAGTGTTGGTGGAATTTTGAGGGTGTAGTGGACATTTAACTGATTCCTGATGGACAATGCCCTCAACGCCAATCTCTACTCAGCACAACTGGAGTGCATTACCCAGGATTGGTAAAGAGACATTCAATACTCCTCCAACAAGACAATGTAAAACTGTGCACTACATTTCAGACCAAAGAAAAACTTTGGGAATTGGCATTTGAGCTACTTCTTCACCAGGGTTTAGAGTTCAGACCTAGCTCCTTCCAACTATCACCTCTTTCACTCCATAGCTCATTTTCTTCTAGGTAGGCAGTTTCGAACATTTCAGGAGTCGGAAAAGGATTTTGGGAGCTTTTCACTTCCAAGGACTAAGCATGGTATTGAACAACTTGCTGACAGATAGCTGCAAACTATTGAAAATGGTTGCTTATCTTTTGATGAGTATGGTTTATTTACATTTTAGTAAAAAAAAAGTATCAAGTAGACAATTCAATGCACAGGTTTATGAATCACCCTAATAAGAATACAGATAAGAAAAAGTTTTGTTTCATGCTTTAGGATGCTTCTGCAAAGATGACTGGGCATTCTAACTGGATTTACATTTGAATCACTGTAGAATAAAGAATTAAGATTTTTTTCTAAATAATCCTAATTTTTTGTGGATTTTGTTCTACAGTTATATAAAAAACGATTAGAAGGTATATTTAATTAATGTATAAGAAAGGAAAACACTATATTTGCTGGCTAGATTTATTAACACATGGTTAGCAAGTTAGATACTAAAATGTACTAGGTACATGATTACGTAAGTTGCACATTTTCAACTGTAGTTGGCAGTCATCATCAAGACAGTGCAAAGTTCCCTGGGAAGAGGTTTCATTGGTGATGCTGTAAATAGTCAAAAATGATACATTTTTCTTTAATACACTTGCAAATTCTGCTTTGGAGATCCAAAAAGTCCTGTAGTGAAGTGAATTTCAGCATTCTAGTATTTATACAATCATGTACCTAGCACATTTTAATGCCTAACTTGTTAACCATGTATTAATAAATCTAACCAGCAAAAAAAAAGTACTTTTCTTTCTTATACATTAATTATGATGCCATGAAATCATTTCTTGATTTATCACTTCCTTTCCCATGGCCGAGTGGTTAGCGCGCTTGACTACTGATCTAAGGGACCTGGGTTCGAGCCCTGGGTAAGGAATGGATGTGTGTGTCATTTTTCTGCTGAGGTCCTGCCATCCTCTCAGACTTTCTACTTTGGCATATAAACTGACAGGCTCCTGTCAGACCTCTGTGGCAAGCAGCTGCTTGAAGGGGTATTTTTTTTTCTATAGATATATTTAATGTTTTCCTACATTTAACACACAAATATTATGAACATTCCACTTAATTTATTGTCCTGTTTTACATATATTCCTTTTCATTTTTCAGATATTTCTTTATTAGAAAATTCAGCAATCTTGCATAAAATGTGGATCATCAATCACAATATGAGAATATTGTATTGAATTAGCTTATTTTAGTAAATCTACCAGAGAGCCTTTCTGGTGTGTGTGTGTGTGTGTGTGTGGAGGGGGGATCATTTAGCCTGGGCCTTAAGCACAAAGAGGCCTTAAATTTGGACACTTGGGTTAATTTTTTATATTAGATACAACAGCAAAGGGTGCGATTTAGTAAAAATAATATATATTTTTTAACTGACGAGCCTCTTAATGATGGAGTCTCTTTTCTGATGTTCTTTCTGCTGAGACTTTTTCTATGACAAACAGCTGTTTGAGGGTTATCTTATATAGATTTTATCAAATTAGAATTAAAAATGCTAATACATAATAATGGCAATTAGGTTTTATGTTTGCTAGTGGCCTCTAAAGTTGGAAGTGGCCCCAGACCTCTATGAACTTATGAGAGATCCTGCTACTGGCATAATAGATATTTTATCTTAGCAGAACAAACAACTTTGTATTTTTCCACCATGTCTTACCGATCAACAAGTTGATTAGTTGGAAGTTGGAAGATATAACACATGTTCCTTATTCAGAGATGGTTTCTGAGAAGAAATTGGTTATCAGGGAGTTATTTAATTTTAGTGCTTTGTCATCTAATCTAATCACAATTTATGTAAACACAGTTTGGTGATAAAAATTAATTGAAATTTTAAAGAATACTTAATTTAAGCAGTTTTTAGTGAATTTTTTGCACAATTAATAATTAAGTGTATTCATCTCTGAACAATAAAAATACTCATTGCATTTTTTAAAATTATTATTCATTTAAATCATAGCACATAAATGCTAAAAACTGTTTACCAATATTGAAATCTGGATTGCAGAATTTCTCTATCGAACAGTATGCTACTGCAAGGCCAAAATCAGATTCTGGGATCATTCTTCTTTCCTTTCTATAATTCAAAATGTATATTTATATTTATTCAATTTATATCAGTCAAACCATACTTCATTAAAAAATGTATTATTACAGAAAAAAAATACAAACTAATCAGCAATGATGTACTATTGTGATCAATTTCAGTTAATACTAGAATCCTCTTCAAACAAAATTAATTAAGCACAATTTTTAGCCTTAAGTCATATCTTCTAGAATTTTACATGGCAGAATAATTACATCATTTAAATTTGTGAGAATTGCTTTACCTACAAGCAGCACTTTTATTCACAAAAAGGGCAGGTCCATGAGCTTAGAATTGGACAGGACAAATGAATCCACTGGGCAGCTGTTAGGAGCCAGATAGGAGTATCCTTCAAGGTTATCCAGTGTGCTTTTGAACATGCACAGGCAATGGCTCTCCTACACAAAGAGCTGCAACTTAGCATCTCATCCAATGGATGTACCTTTCCAAGCCCATTGGTGTTTCATTTCTCACCTAAGGTAGAATGGGATTAGCAGAAAAAATTTCAATGCAGACCCAAATGGAGCTTGAACCTGGAAACATGATTTTGAACCTGGCATTATTAACCTGAGTCAACCCCTGCAAAACATTGAATAAAGCCTTATAAAGTCTGCAATCTGCAGACATGCTATAGAAGAAAAGTTATATGAAAGAGTCTGGTTAATGAAACCTCATTTTAATCACTTATCTGAATATAGATGTCCAAATTTCACCTTTTTCACCCAAAACAATAGCAAAACACAGTCTTATAAAATATTTATTTTATCCACCAATGAATATGAAAACATGATAATGTTTTAAAACTCTGTACACCTACAAAATAACATGAATTCCCTCCAAGCCTAGCTCTAAACTTTGAAAGAAATATAAGACACAGTAGAAAAGTGAACAATTAAAATGAACCAGCAGTTAAAAATTCAATCTAACTGCCTTTAAAAATATTTACTTTAAAACTTTATAACAAAATAATATTTATGCACATTAGTGTTTACTATATCTAAGTTGTACAACCCCCCCCCCCCCCTCTAAAATGCATATAACAAACTAGCAATGCCCATTACAGCATTAAAAAGCAATTATAAAAATCACAATTAGTCAAGTGTACTAATTTGGCAATAGTTGACAAAAAGCCAATACTGACAAAAGTTCTCATATTGTAGTATGCATTTTGGAAGTTCACTTGATTGTTATATTATTCCTGTATCCTGATTGAATAGATGAAATATATTGAAAAGAACTCTCAAAAGTTGATTTTTAGCTTTCCATCCTTCCTCCCTGAAATGAGAAATTTAAGATTATTTTAAAATATCTGACTTTTCCCTGTCCATTTTACTGATCTCTTGCAAGCCCAAAATAGCTAGGTTGTAACACTGGAATTCCTGTGTGAGGACATCAAGAGAATAATCTTTATGGAGAGTCCTCAATTTTCATGTTAAAATGGTTAGTAGGATTTATGAAAACACTACGTTTATTGCAAGAACCCGTGTGAACAACCTTTGATAAAAGAAAAATGCATTTGATAAAAATACAAGTTTTAACAATTACATTTCATTGCTAAAAGTCTAAAACCAACAAGATGAAAAAAAAAGCTATACCAAACAAACAGTGAAAATTCACCAAAAATTGCAACAAGGAATCACTTTCTCTTCAGAGACCTTAAGTTAAGCAAATGTGAAAGGATCCATTTAATAACCTATTAATAGAGTAACTGACAAGAATTTCTTGTGGTTAATTTAGTCCAATCTGCCTTGTATTCATCTAATACATTAATAATTAGTTTCGATAAGAAAAATACTGCCAAAATTTAACCCTTTTTGTGACTACACTCTTGGTTACTTGCAGTAATGTTAATTTTATTGCAACATAACAAAATTAAATAATTGTAGATTTACCTTTTTAAAACAGTGCTAATTTCAACTACATAAGGAGAAGGTTGAGAACCTTTTTGACTTTCTGCACTGGGTTGGACAACACAAGTTCCAGGTTGTAGAAAGAAATCCAAGGGAGCTTCTTTATCTTCAATTAAAACTGCTTTTCCTCCCCCCAGTGTAACGGCAAAATTCATTTTCTTAAACTGAAAATATTATTACATGACATAATTTCAAAATTAGTAACATTTTAAAGTTTACATAACACTGTAATGCACATAACTATTATAACAGATTCTAAATAACCATAATCCCCAAACCAGAAAAAAAAGCTTAAATTTAAAGTGTCAAGTTTTTCACAATCCATGCAATAGCAGAAAAGGTAATTTTGAACTGTTTTCAGCAGAGAAACAACTGAACTCTAAAACTTTATCCTGCAGTGACTGAGATGCCAGTTTATTAGGTACACCTACCTAGTAGAGTTTTGTGCCCCCTTTGGTCTTCAGAACAGCTCAAATTCATTGGAGCATGGAACTTACAAGATGCTGGATACATTGTGCAGGAATGTTGTACCATGTGGAAATGATTGTGTCACACAGTTGTTGTAAACTGGATGGTGGCATAGTCTCGCTGCAAATAGCCCTTTCCACCACATCCCAAAGATGCTCAATAGGTTTAGATTTGGGAACTGTGCAGGCCAATGAACAGGAGCATATTGTAGGTTCTGGTTAGCTCGAGGGAGTTTTTCAATAAAATGGCCCATATTACAAAATTTTATTCATTTGATTATTCTTTACATATATTTCATTTCTATTTGCTAAGATATCGATTATTTGCTCATCAGGAATATTCTTACAGATATCTTTCTCACAATTCATTAACATTAAAGCTTCCAGATTCAGTGATGAGAGAGGGTGCTTCTTAATCTATTTTTAATGTATTTGAGCTTAGAAAAACTTCTCTCGTAACTTACTTGGGTGAGTAGAAACATGATGAGTACATATAAGATGGTGTCACAAGGTTATGTTTTACAAGTCATTCAAATATCGCTGAGAGGGTGCACCCATGACATTACAGTGGGGAAAGCTCAGCTAATGTACTTATATAATCATACATTCTTTTGTCTTTCTTTGCTCTTCGCTTGGTGAATTTCTCTCTCTGTGAAGTCCTTTCAGGTAATGATTCTTGCTAGTCTCCTTTGATACCTCTGATCCACAAGCTGTTTTCAACCACTGGTAGTTTTTTGCACCATTCTCAGTAAACCCTTTAAAGTGTTGTGCATGATAAGCCCAGGAGGACAACAATTTCGGAGATGCTAGAACTGGCATGCATAGCACCATCATGCCACATTCAAAGTCACTCAGGTGTGTCATTCTGATGCTCGAAGATTGGTCTGCCTGATTTATACTGCACACCATGGTCATGTGATGTATTACATGTCGGAATGAATCTTTTTTTGATGTGGGGTAGTGTACCTAATAAACTGGAAACTCAGTGTGTATATATATATAGGTCATGTTCATACCAAATGAACAATGCTTTATTATGAATAATAAAATAACAGAAATTCAAATTAAAATGAAAGCAACAAGCCTAAAAAAAATTTACCTTCTTTGGGCATTACAGTTAATACAATGAAATTGGTAAAATAATAAATTATAGAAGCATTTATAGGAAAAAAAGAAATTTTCAGTTCTGATGCCGACTCTGCTTCAGTATCTTTAGTTAGTCCATAAAGTTGGATAAACAGATTGGTCACATTTAACTATTTCGTATTTAATGTATAAACACAAAAAATTTTAAGCTTTTTAAGCAAAGGATGTATATGTTTGTCTGTGTAGTAGTATGTGCCAATTGGCTGAATTCTTATTTTATAGATAACAGCTCACATAAACTTTTAAGTGCTGTTGTGATGGATTATGTACTAAGAATTATCTTTAACCTTAAAATGTTGGGTTTCTGAAATGGAACTCAACTATGAAAATAGACTTTAAAGTGCTTAAAAGTGGAAAAAACTTTAGGACCTTACCCTGAACAGTAACTAAGCAGAAAGTGGTCACATTACACATCAAAATAGTCTTTCAAACTCTACAATGTTTGAACTAAAAGTAAGTATGCCAGCATTGAGACCTTCTGCATGTCAAGTGGATATCTGAGGCTTTGCTTTAGTCATTTTCTTTTATGTAGTGGTAAGACTACTGACTCTCTGATTGCTTTTCATGTTGAGTGGCTATTCTGGGTGTGCAGTCACTGGCTTTCTATATGTATTCTTAACTGTGCACTGTAACTATTGTTGTAAACAGAAAAATAAATTGTACATATGCAAATAGTATATCAAAGTTTGTGATTATTTATTGGCCACCAAGCCAGTGACATCTTAACAAGATAGACTTACCCTTCTGACAAGTACCTTTCTTGCATAAAACTCTTACACACTGTTGACTAGAAAAGAATCTAGCTCTTACAGTTTGTGTGTAGAGAGTGTTTACTTTATTTGATTAAAATGCAGAATTAATGCTATTTAATTTGGTACATAACATGCCTTAGCTTCTTTCATTTGTTATCTGACAAGAAAGTTCTAAAGTTCACTTTTTTTTTTACTGAGGGCATTTGAAGAAAAACACAAACTTGGTACAATAAATTTTTCAGGCCTGGCATTGCAAGGCTTAAACTTATTGATAACATCCTAAAATATTCCTTTTTAAAATCTAAGTATTTTTAAGAATAGAAATTTAGTATTACTATGAAATGTGATAAAAGCAATTTACCTGCTTTTTATCTAGAAATGCAAAAGTTTTGTTTTCAAAAAGTTGTTTTCTTTCAGAGACAACATCAAAGGATGCCTTTTCTTTATCTATTAGTGGCTCTCCAACTGGAGGAATATATCTGTAACATAATATATTTAATTTTTTTTAATTATATCACAAACACAAAAAATAATTTCCTTAAAAGATAGGAAAATTCATTTTCATTCTGATTAATGTTAGGTTTTTTGCTAGCGATAACAATGTATTTTATGCTAGAGGTAGAATCTGGTAAAACAAATTTAACTGTAATAACAAAATATGCCTTTTATGCAAATAAAATGACATATTTTGCATTACGAATTCTAAATTTTATATTTACGTATCATTTTTACCAACATTTCTCATTTATTTTGCTTTTAGTACACAATTATAAATACATAAAAAATGTTAATTTCAATTTTTCAAAGAATTTCCAGCATTTGCGAATACAGAAAATGTTCAAAATTATCTCCAAAATACATTACTGATTGAAAGCGCAGCACATATTTCGTTTCTATTCTCAGTGAAAAGTGCCTTTGATGATCAGTCAAGACATTATATAGGTTAAAGTACCATTCTGCATCAACCTATTTACTGAGGGTAGCTATATTTCATATCCAAAAGTAGTTGAAGTACATCTGATCTTTCGCTATAGTTGACTTGCTTGATAAATATTTTGCTGTAAAAATGCGATAGCCATCTACTTCAATTTTGTTGCAAGTGCAGAAAAATGGAATGCTGTTTATACCTCTCAGTTGGGAGGAAAGGTTAAACCTTTTTTTTTGGTTACTTCCTATATGTTTGATCAGCAACATAGAACTTTCCTTAGAAGTTTCTATAAGCATAATTTTTAATGAAGCTTGTTGTTCCAGAACACAGTAGTTGCTTAAAGTACTTCTGGTCTTTGACTGAAATAGCCTTTCTGAGTAGCAGGCAAAAATTGATTTTAGTAAATCTAACTTTTCCCATAATAAATGTGCAAAAGGTTAATTGGATTTATCCAAATTGTTAATGATATGGATATATTTGAATTGTGATGGAAAGACTCTCATTTTATTTAAATCTTTCTACCACTACTCCCCTGGTGGTGGTACAGTGGTATTGTGTTGGTTTATAGTGACAGTTCAACTGCTGGGTGGTTTGAGTCCTAGGATGGCATGGTTATTTGCTCTGTCATAACCTTCAGATAAGCTAGTAGCTTTGTGGGTCTGATTGCAAACTGAAAAAATAACAAAAGTTGTACTGGAGTTCCTTAGCTCCCAAGCTTTTAGTATATAAAGATGAGATAGGTTCAAGTATCGAAAAAAAATCACAGCTTGGAACAAAGGGTTCTTCATCTTCCTAAGAGTAAAAAGAGTAGATTTAGCTTTTTGATACAATAGAGTTAATCTCCATATATTCTTCAAAAAAAGAAAAAAAAAAAAATCACATAAAAAGTAGACTTTATATGAACTGGGTCTGAAAAATACTTGAAAGCAGGGAAACAAGAAGCCATACACCAAGCTAAATATGAAACCAGTTCTAAAATCTGCCAATGTGTCTGCCGATGAAAATAACTAAAAAATCCTGTATGTCAAATTAAATCCTGTAGTATGTCTCGATTTAGTTACAGTTAACATTAAAAACTACTATTTGAAGAAAAACAAAAATATTAGAGAAACAGAAAACCAGTTTTAAAACTAAAAAGATAGTAAAATGTAAGCAAATATGTAGGATACTCAATGGCTCTTCCATTATAGTGCATCTGATAAATTATAACTTAAAAAATTCTGAGGCCTACAAAAATATGCTCACTGGGCAAAAAATTAGTTACTTCTGTAATTTTTTGCCTAATATTGTGTAACACCTCACTTTGTATGAATCACAGCAGCAATCCTGTTAGGTATAGACTCTACCAGTTGTCAGATATAGCATTTGAAGTTCAGTTAGATTACGTGGATGCCTATTTCTGTGTTTCACTCTCTGCTCCAGATAATCCCAAATGTTTCCAATGGGATTTATATCCAGTAACTTTGCAGACCAGTTGTTGTCTTAATGTTACCTCATGCTCCTTGTAACAGTAACAAATAGTTTTGGCCCTGTGCATCTTGCAGTTGTCATTCTGGAACACTGGAATATCTATGTTGTGTTCACACTTCATATAAAGCACAAAAGGAACATCTGGTTATCCAGAATTTTCATATAGCCTTCTTGATTTAAATGGGTCAATACCTCAATTAATGAGCCTACCTCATGGTAGTTAAAGATCCCCAGAACATCACAGAACCACCTCCAGCTTGAATAACACCTTGTACACAGTCTGGATGAAAGGCTTCATTACTTCTGTGATGCATTCTGATGCATTCTCTGCATTGCATGGTTGAATAGACAGAAATGTATCTGACCAGATAATGGTTTTCCAGTCATCTGCAGTCCAATGTCTAAAGAACCTAGCCTATTGCAACTAGGCTGCTTTATGTGCTGTTGTTAGCATAGGTCTCTTCAGAGTAATCTACTTAAATACCTATGGAATGCAGTTCCCTTCACAATGTTCTTTCTGGGTTGGGTTATTTTACCTCTGAGCAGAACTTTTTTGCACACCATGAGTTAAATGGCCAGGTCACAAGGACCCTGAAGGCTCAGAGAAGGTTGGGGTAGGGGACCCACTGGAACAGCTGTTGGGAGACAAATGGTAGTCTCCTGTCAAGGTCATCCAGTGTGTTCTTTAACATGCACAGGGTATGGCTCTCCTGCACATGGGGCCACGGCTTAATATCCCATCCGACGGATGGCAGTCTTTCCAAGCCCATCGGTGTCCCCTACTGATCGTGGGCAGGGCAGGGAGTTTTGTGGAGATAAATCTCAATGCTGACCCAGCTGGGACTCGAACCTGGGAACTGCAGATTATGAGCCTGGCGCGCTACCAATGAGCCCCCCCCCCTCCCCCAATGTTCTTTCTGAAACAGGCTGATGTGATCCTTCATTGACAGTGTGTAGCAATTCTTTTGTAGTTTGAAATCGGTTTGCAATCACTAGTTGTGATACTTGTTCTCAGTCCGTCTGTGAGTACTGACTTGTGGCTTCAGTAATGTCGGCAATTAGCAGTTGAATTGGATACATACCACTGTTTATACACATGTTGGACTGTTCATTTTAAATATCAGCAAATTTGGCTACTTTCTTTACAGCATGTTCTTTAAACCCTATCAAATGCAATAACATCCTTTCGCCATTTGGTCATGTCTTTTGACTCATGATAAGAACAATATGTAACCAGTACTCCACTGGGACTGACAAACTATAGAGCACATGGAAGATCACATGCCTCTATATACAGTTCTGCATTACTACAGGCACATCTACTGGTATATGAAGTCACCACTATCATCTATGGTGGATAATTTTTTGTCCAGTGTGCTTATGACCTGCTCACTACAGTTCACTGAATGGTGCACTTGTGTGCTTTCATGCCTGGCAACACAGTATTGGGAAGTAGTTTTCGTACATTGACAACATACACTCTGCTTCCACATAGTCATATTACATTAACTTCTGCTTGATGTCATATTAGTTAGGGTGCAAATATAGTTCTAGTGCATTTTTTACATTAAATTTAACTATTTGAAATTTATAATGAGTTCTAAATGCATAAGTTTTTCTACAGCAAGTAAAAGATTAAAGGAAAAATTTAACTCTGGACTTCCATCCTTGCCTCAAAGAACCTAGGAGTCCACTCATTTGAATATCCACAAGCAGCAAGATTCTGTGTCTGTTCCATTCAAAAGCACCATTCCTGAAATGGGCAGCTTTTGTCCTATATTTGAGATTTCCAGCACTTAAAACAATGATTTTGATGGATTTGAGGTTTTGGGCTTTCAAATTAGTCTTCTCTGCAAATATTTTTGTAATAGCTGCCCTACTTTAAAAGTAAGAGTTCCCATGACAGTATAGCATTTACAGTTGTATGAATTTACAATATTCTAATTTGTGATTAATATTCATCATTTACATTAAACATAGGTACAATTAGGGTATCTTTGCTCTGAATTTAATTTGCTGGCAAAAATCAGATGCATTTACATTTATTCTTATGAGGTCTTCTGCTTGCATAACACAGATTTACTTAATGCTGTGTTATGCAAGCAGGGAATTTCTGTATATTTATATGAGCTACAGATTAAAAAGATCATAGATACCAGAATTAAAAATTACATAAAACACATCTCTATGTGAAAAATTTAATGTATATCACTTATTTATCAAAAGAATTTTACATTGACTACATGAATGCTTTGTATTACCAGTACCCATAATACACAACTAAGCACAAAAACAGCAAATAAATGCAGTGCAAGTGCTTGCTGATCTATATATATATACCTTAATTTGTTTTATACAAAATATTGAAAGGTGATCTTTTATAAATTTATATACAAAACTTTATAGCAAAAATGTTTCTTAGTTTCTATGAAATTTATTGAAAGTAACAAAATATTTTTAGATTGCTTCTGCATTAATATAAAAATACAAAACCCTTTAACATTTTCATAGAAACTTAAAATATTTTGGCAACACTGCAATTTTAATTAAAAGAATTGAAAGGTTGAAGTTTATGACTAAAAAATACTTGTTCATTTCTACCAAATAATTGTCAGTATACCAGTTAATTTTTCCCATTACAATGAATTGGCAAAAACTTTTTTTATCTCAGTATTTGAATTACATAATATATATAATATAAAAAATATTCTTCAGAAATTCATAACTACAAAGTTTTATTACTTACAGCTATGACAAATTTAATTTTCTACACAGAATAGTAAATGTGAACAAAATGGATTTAGCAGTATTTACAGACCTATTGGCAGCTGGTTGTGCTGTTTCTGATTGGAGACTTTCCACTAGAGCAGTGAAATATTCTACAGTGACAACTGGTTTTAGAGAGACCAAGCAACAGACAGCCTATCCAAACAGGAAGTAAAATTTATTACTGATTACGAATATAACCAATGCAATAACTATAAAGCTGCAAAAATTAAAATGAGTAAATATAAAGGAAATATTATTTAAATGAAAGTAATGCATGGAATGCTATGTAAGTTTTCAGAAACATGCCAGAGTATTCTTCCAGCTGAATTAATGCCAGCTCATCTGTATCTCAGCGAAAATTTTTTCTGCTGAATATTTATTGATTTATCAATGCCAAATGAGCAACAGGTAACGCTGTGATTATCATCTATGCAAGAGTTTTCTTCATGTTAAAAAATGGGGGAATAGCATTTAAATTTAGGAACATTTTTCTGGTGAGAGGATATGGATTTTAAACATTAACTTTGGAATGAATAAGAAAGTGGCTGGGATAACTGAAATTCACTGCCATCTGAGAAAATTGATACAAATTTTATTGGGATGCCATAAAATAAAGAGACTAGAATATTTATGAAAAGTATGAATATAAAATGAGAAACAAAATGCAACAGCTAAAATATAATAATAGATTGCTCATTAAGTAATGTTATACATTTCTTTAGCAAAAGTTATGAAATGTTTACTGATGTGAGATGGGATTCTTACATCTGGTTAGATCAGGCATGGCCAACTGTTTTTGCCCCCGGGCCGGATTGGAAAAAAAAAATATTTTCACGGGCTGGATTGGAAAAAAAATATTTTCACGGGCCGGACGAAATATTAAAATTGAAAAATGTTAAGCAAAACACTTATTTCTTTAAGTAAACAAAATTTTATTATGAAATTTGTTTATGAATAATTGTAAGTAAATCAATACAACAAATTAACATAATAACTAATGCGACATGTTGAGGCGGTTTGCATCGCTTATTATTTTTTTAATATCTGGTTCTATACTTGTAGTAGCTATTCTTAACACAGCCTCCAAATGTAAATCATTCAATCTTGATCTTGTTGTACTTTTATTTAGATTCATTAAAGAAAAGGTTTGTTCACAAATATAAGTTGAGCTAAAGATTACTAAATACGTCTTGGCAAGTTTTTTTAACTTTCCATATTTTTCATTATTCAATTGCTTATAAAAATTACACAAATTTTCTTGCTCTTCTCGATATTTCTCATGTAATAATTCATCACATTGTAAATTAATTATTTCTAATTGTATATCAACAGGAACGTCATCAACTTGTACAGAAAATGGATTTCGGATAATAGATAAAATTTTATCAATTTTTTTGAAGCAATCGAATCTCTGCTCGAAATCTGTCATTAGTGCAAGGATGTTTTTATTAAATGTTTTAACCTTTTCTTTTAAAATATTTAAAGATATGGTCTGTAACGTTGGAAAATGATCAAATTTACATTCAGCTAGAATTGTAGAAAAAAGGCTAAGCTTCATTTTAAAAGCTCTTAATTTCTGTATTAAATCATGAGCAAATAAATTTTTTCCTTGTATACATGTGTTAAATTCGTTCAAATGTGTGAGAATATCCAAAGAAAATGCTAAATCACAAATCCAATTTGGATCTAATAATTCAGGAAAATCCTCATTTTCTTTAAGCATTAAAAATATTTTTATTTCCTCTTGAAGGTCCCACACACGTCTTAAAACTTTTCCCAAACCTTAACCAACGGATTTTATTGTGATATAGTACATCTAAATGACTGGTATTTAGTTCTTCAAGGAGATCAATAGATTGCCTGTGATTTAATCCTTTTGATCGTAGGAAATTCACTAATTTCACAACTACATTTGTAACATGATCGATTTTTAAAATATTTTTGCATATGCAAAAATATTTTACTCGCCTGCTGGCAACGTCGCTTGAACATCGAGTGCAGATGAGTATAAAAATTTTAATTCTTTATAACGGAATCTTTTTTAAAAAATATAGAAGTATCGAGAATTCATTCGATTAATTACTAGAAGTTAAATGCTAATATTGAAAAATTGTTCGTGGGCCACATAAATTCATTACGCGGGCCAGATCCGGCCCGCGGGCCGTATGTTGGCCATGCCTGGGTTAGATAGTTGCAAATATTCAGACTGATGGTATCATAATAGGCAGCCATTAAAATGGCAGTGAACTATAATGTGTAACACAATGAATATTGTGGATGAGTTACTCACAATGAAGAACAAATTAATTGGCAAACAAAAAACTTAAAATTATTTATAGAGATCATATTGTCAATGGGAACAATATTGATTACTGGGTAAAGCAAATAAAAATATGGGTCATGCAATACATGCTCTTCTTTTCGATGACAATAAAGCCATTGAGGTAGAAGGAGATTACATGAAAAATTACTATGCATGCAACCAATACTGTACTAATATGGTAAATGTGTCTTTAAATGGTAAATGTGTCTAAAACTTTAAGGCAAACAGTAAAAACAATTTATTTTTAGAAGTATGTTGCAATTACAGTAATACTTCATTAATCATGGTGTTGGATTGTTTTAGCTCTGAGTGGCACTTTTTTGCACACAATGGGGTAAATGGCCAGGTCACAAGGACCCTGAAAGCCCAGAGAAGGTTGGAAGATGGGAACCCACTGGACAGCTATTAGGAAACATGGTAGCCTCCAGCTAAGGTCATCCAGAGGGCTCTTTAACATGCACAGGGTATGGGTCTCTCTCACACAGAGTGCCATGGCTTAATGTCCCATCTGACAGATGGCAACCTTTCCCTGCCCATCAGTGTACTCTACTGACTGAGGGCATGGCGGGGAGTTTTGCACAGTTAAATTTCAATGCTGGTCCAGCTGGGACTTGAACCTGGAAACTGCAGATTATGAGCCTGGCATGTTACCAACTGAGCCTTCCCTGTCCCTCCCTTGGTTTTGAGTTCCTGTGATTAATATGTACTATACTGTAAGGGCTCGACCAAGCTAAGATGAAGGGGGGGAGGGGAGCCATGAGTGCTATTGCAGCAGACCTCTTCATCTAGCAAGTGCATTGGAGCCAGTCCTGGAGGGTGGAGGGAGTGAGAAATGAGCCTAAGAACTGCATTTAGGAAGTTTCTGCTGTGCACAGATGTAGATATACTCCATTACCTAACAAACCCTTGCATGTCCCATGGACATCATGTGACAGTGTTTGGCTGCAGTTTTGATAGAGGAAGAGTTCAAAAGAAGAGAGTTGAAGCAAAGCTCAGGAGATGTACAGCACTGATTACCATTAGTCTGGTGTCCTAGAAGTGTTTCCTTTGTGAAACCTGAAGGTTTGGTGTAGCCCCCATCCCATAGCCAAGTGGTTAGTGTGCTTGGCTACTGACCTAAGGGACCTGGGTTTGAGCCCTGGGTAAGGCATGGATGTTCATGATGTTTTTCTGCTGAGGTCCTGCCATTCTCACAGACCTTATACTATGGCATATAAACTGGCAGGTTCCTGTCCTTTGTGGCAAGCAGCTACTTGAGGGGGTAATTATTTATTTATTACCTATGTTTCAGAAGGGTAGAAACTCTGTAACTGGCTAAATGGCAGTCACTGTTTAATGTATTTAGCACAGTATATCAAATGTTAGTGAATAAATTTGTACATATGTATATAGTACTTATGCAGTTGTATTCATTAAAAATAGACCTTTGCAATGTCGACCCAAACATTCACATACATGGGAAATTAAGCAAAGAACCTGCTTACTACTTATACTGTTTCACCAATTGTGGTATTTGGCCTCAAGTATCTGTGATTTCCTGAGAAACCACAACTATTTTAGTGCACTGCAACATGATGAACATAGCAATATGCAATGAGTACTTTTATTATCATAGGGTGAAAAGGTTGTGATGGTTCACCCAATCACTTTTATCTAACCAGTTTTACTTTATTTATGTTTTAATTATAATTTTGGGGTTTAATTTTAATTTGAACCATCATTTTCCCCACCCGTTCCATTAGGAGAGTTATGATTGCATAACTGTGTTTTGATTGGTGGCCGCTAAATGCAACCTGGAAGGATATCCCCACTTACATCATCTAGCATGAGTTCATCATATGCAAATGTGGCTTCTCTGGTGATGACAATGCCACAGTTTTGCAAGCCAGAGTGTATGGCAGAGTGACAGGAGAACACAGAGGTAGTTGCTCAGCTGCTAGTGTGAGCAGAAGCTGATGGTTAGTTGGTGATGTGATGTTGGTGTTAGTTTTTGCAAAGTGAGGCTTTTTGGTGCAACATATTTTTGGTGAGTCTATATTTTGAATAAATATTTAATTTATGAAATTTGCTTTGAATGTTTTATTTTTTTCTCTTCAGAAGAGTTTTGGTTTAGAAGATTGACTTTACTAAACTTTTATATTGAGACAATCATTTATTTAAGTTCTTTTTTTGTCTAACACATTTAACAAAAGAACCTTTGTTTAATTGTCTGGCACCCGAGATTAAGCTATATGGCAAAGTAAACGTACTTTGGAGTGCTACAAGGTTTCTAGCACTGTATCGTCTAGATGTTATTTAATTTCTGATGGTCTTTCTTTCTTTGCACAGAATTTCAATAAGCTCTGTACTTCTTTTACTAAATGACACAGCTTTTATTACCTAAACTATACAGTGAATATTGGGAAAAGACCCTGGGGTCAATAATGTAACACAGGCTCATAAAAACTACCTTGATGCATACTTAACATTGGCAGCTGGCATTCAAATATAAAATCTTACTCACCATCCTCTCTTTGCACAGTTTGCTAGAAATATTTCTCTATTTCAATTTTAAAAAAAAGCATTTTGATGAAAAAATATAATTGAAAATAAAACATATAAAAATGCTATAATATTAATAAAATTATATGAAATTAGGTGTCTCTCATGGATGACTTTTCCTCACTCCAAATTTTACATAGTCTCTGGTCCCTCATAGACCACAAACTAAACAGGAACTAAACCCTCAATGCTGGCAAAAGGCTACTGTATGTTACGTTTTCTTATTTATATACATTACCTTAATGGTGATTTTAATATCAGTCATTACTAGGTGTGTACATGATGGCCTCCATTCAGACACAAGATTCCCTCCTAGTTGCTTCAAAACACCTTTCAGTTCTTTCTTTTTATCAGAGTCAATGCATGATGTAGTAACAATTAAAGGCTCGAAACATACCCTACAACAGATAATTCTAATGTAACTACAGTGTTGTATATGCGACACATATTACATTAAAGAAAATTTAAATTTTTACAGTTTTCCTGTAATATACAAATCTATCTGTCATACTACATACACAAGTGCTTGCATATATGTTAATTTAGATGAAACACTTTTTAAACAGTGATGAAGTTGTGGCAGTGATGAAACTGAGAAACAGCTTTCCTTTAGATGGTAATAAAATAAACTATCTTGTGATGGAATACAGGTACACTTGATTAGTCACTTTGTCATCTTAGATAACTGTAAAAATATCATTTACCTGCTTTGTTTACTTGAAGGAACTACTAATAATCCATTTGTATCTAATTGCAAACAATATCTCAATTATATTATTGCTATTTCATCAGTGTTAAAAAGTGTCATTCATCTAGTTAACTAAAACACTGAGTCATCTTTTTAAGGGGGTATTCATTTTGCATACAAGTCCTGATTGTTATGAATATAAATGGTACAGCAATACCAAAACCAATCATTAACAGACATTCCTTTAAAAATGCAATGTTCAGAATTTGAGAAAAATTATCAATAAAATTAAATACTTAAAAATTACTGATTTTATCTTTGTGATTAGGCAAAGTAAGTGTGAAAGTTAACAGCTCAGAATATTTAGCCGTAATAATCTTAAGTAGAATTGTATATTCTCCTTAAACATAAAACCATATGTTTTATAATGAATTTCATAAGATAATTCAGTAACATTTTAAATTTGCAAGCCAATAAATTAATATGTACAAAGTTTTCATTATGTAAAAACAGTTAAAAGAACCTGAAGCGACTTTCAAATTGTCCAAATAGTATAGTATCTCCTTCATTCAGAATCTCTTCATCACCAATTTTATTCTGCAAACTATTCTTGTAAGTGCCATACTTTGAGCCAGAATCTCGTAACTTTAGTGCAGGTCTATTAGCAAGATCAAGCTGGGAAAAAAAAATAAAATAAAAACAATGTATATAAAAATGTTCTATTCCATTTTTGATTATTGAAACATATTAATGAATACTGAAACTTCTGAAAAAATTAATTTATTTTATAAAAATAATTTCCTATGCAATATCCAAGTGTAAAGAACATTGGACTGTTTATTCCCTGAAAAATTTCTATCTTCCCCAAAAGGATAAATAACTAGGTGACAAAAATCAAAGCAATTGAAATGAACTTAATAGTAGAAAAAATAAATACTGCTTACCACAGAGGTCTGACAGGAGCCTGCCAGTTTAGTATGCCATAGTAGGTCTGTGAGAATGGCAGGCTCTCATCAGAAAAACAACACAAGCATCCATGCCTTACCCAGGGCTCGAACCCAGATCCCGTTGATTAGTAACCAAATCTACTAACCGCTTTGCCAAAGCATTCACACACATATATATAACTTCTTAAAAATTAGAAAAAATATCAGCATTATATTATAAGTGTAAAATATATTACTTTATAAAGCAACTATGATAATTTCCGGCATGTAGTTTGGGGTGGGTATAACCTGTAGAACTAAGCCAAAAGAAAACAAGAATTATCACAAATCTGTAGTGATGCATAATACACAATTGAAATCCCAATCATTTCACTCTTTCATAAAAATTGTTTCTTTAGCCGAAAATGAAAAACAAAGACTTTAGCCTTCTATTAGGATTAATCTTAATTAGTAAATCAGAATCTAATTGAAAACTTAACTTTATGGAAAGAGAAAATATAAGATCAGCAACCAAATAACTTTTTTCCTTCACAACTCCTAACCTCTTCATGACTTTAAAATTGGAGGTATAACTCACACATTTTCATTCCTCTAACATTCTGTTTGGGGGGAAGAGGACTCTGCAATCAATGACACAGTGAGATTGTCAGTGAAAAACCCATAAAATGCAACTAGTAAATCAACCTTTCTGTCCCTTTCTCTTGTCAGGACCCAAGTAAAATTGGGAAGGGGAAGGCTAACTTACTGGAGGGACAGGGCTGGACTTTGACCTTCTGAGACCTTAAGCTATGGCAGATTTAAGAGGACCTAAGCTATACAATTCTACAAGGCCCTAAACTATGCAAATACAAGAGCCCCCAAGATATGGCAAGTTTAAGGAGGCCAAAAATTAAAAAGTAAAACTATGTTTCTTATTCTCATTTTTGAGAACATTTAAAACAAACATGAAATTCATGTGGTGAAAACATTATTCCAGAATTGGTAAGCTAAGGTAAACAGTGTTTGCACAATGGATTAATTAAAATATTAAAAAAATTTGTGACAAACATTACTTTGAGCTCCCTTACATTGCAAAGCCCTAAGCTGTAGCTTACTTAGCTTATGTGCCCTGCAGAGGGGGAAATTTTTTACACATAATACAGAGTGTCAGATAATAAGCAGTGCCTGATTTGCTCACTTTTAACAACAAATAATACACATATTGTATGCTGGAACTTATGGTATGATAAAAAAAAAAATGGAATAATTGCAATCAAAGATGATAAAGAAGGGACAATTATCATAAGATTATTTAACTGCAAAACTAATTACGTACAGATAGAGTATGCAAAATTATCTTTACCAGAGTGGTTTCGAGATGTTCTACAAAGAGAACAGCATGCTTCCTGCTGATAGATGGATCATTTCCTAGCAAAATACTTGTATCCTTCCTACCTACTGTATATTCTTTATTAGGCAAAAGAGTATGAGAAATACCTGCAAAACAATGCACAATATTAGAAATAAGTAATCAATAAGACAGAGACATAAAGTATATTAAATTAAACTGTTGTAAATAAACAGTTGGAAATTCAATAATAGGGTTTACATGGAAAATAAGCTCACCATACCAAAAATTAGTCACCCCTGCTGAATGTCACCTAATAGCGTATAACGCCTCCATGTGACTGAAGAACAGCCAAAATCCTGTCTGGCATGGATGCCACCAGTGTGTGGATGTAGTGCACATCGATATTCATCCACTCTTCCTGCTGCAAATGCCACAGTTCAGCCAGATTTGTCGGATGACTGGGACGGTGTTTCACCTGTTGCTCCAAATAGTCCCGCAAGTTTTCTATGGGATTCAAATCCCCGGATCCCGGAGATTTTCAAAGGCTTCAGGATGCTTGTTGTGCCAATCCGACACATTTCGAGCCCTGTACATATGACAATTATCATCTTGGAAGACTGGGGTATCTTTCTGGTGTTCACTGTGGAGATGCTACACAAAAGGCAACATATGGTCATCCAGTAGCTCCATATAGCCCTTCTGGTTCAAGTGTGAAGTCACTGCAACCAAAGGACCCATTTCCTCATATGTGAAACACCCTCAGAACATCACAGAACCTCCTCCAGCTTGAACAGAACCTTGCACACAGTCCACATGGAAGGCTTCATGTGGCTTATGATGTACCATTCGCAGCACATCATTTGAGTACAAGCAAAACGTGACTCATCTGACCAGATCACATGCTTCCAAGAGTTGACAGTTCAGTCTTTGTGGCACCATGCCCACTGCAGCTGTGCAGTCTTGTGCAGAGCTGTTAACATGGGTCTCTTCCACAGTACTCTGCTCCATATATCTATGGCATGCAGTTCCCTTTGGAATATTAGTTCAGAAACAACTTGTTGTAGGCCTGCATTGACTGACTGGAGCAATTCCTGCCTCATTGCAAAGCGGTTTGCCCTAACAGTGCATGACACACTGCGGCGGTCCCTATTGGTGACCACAGTCTTTCTATCGCAGTTCTGGTGATGATTAGTGGTGGAGTGCAACATACGCCACTGCTGAAAGACCTGCTGACAATATGTTTTGATACACCTGCAAAGGCAGCAACTTCTTGTACACTATGCCCTTTGACTCAGCCAAACGCAATAACACCTTTTTGTCACTCACTCATTCACATCTTTGACGCGACCTATGTTTCACGGAGCGACTAACACACATGTGGTACACAACCACTTCTTGTCACTGTATGAACTCCTTAGCGCATGGCACAACTATTTATAGGATGCGTTTATTACTGGTATGCCCTCTGTTGCTGTTAAATGGCCATAACCCTCATACAGTGGGAGATGACTAAATTTTTTGCCCGGTGAGCTTATTTTGTTAATGTAGAACAAGTGAAGAGTTAACTGACATAATATCATGAAGTTGTGGATTCAGGTCCCTGCCTAAACTGAAAATATTTTCAGCTAACTCTTCACAACAACTGGGAATTTAATGCTGATCTATGTTTATATATGTTGATGATAATAAATAAAAATAAGAAATATGACAAATAAGACAATATAAGAAATATGACAATGGACATGAGAAATATGACAATATAAGAAGTATGACAACTACATTGCATTGTAGCAAAGGGAAGAATGTAGCAAAAATGCTAATTTATGCCTTACTCAAGTTTTTCTTTTGTAAATACAACAAAAATCGTGGTAAATAAAACGTATTCTATATTATTGTGAATAAATATATTTTAACTTTTAACATGGCCTAATTGTATATAATTAAATAAGATAGTGTAAAATTTCATCTTTTTGCTACCAAATTTAAATTTACTTTTGTTTAAAAAATACAATACTAAGGCTTATCTAACAATCTTTAGACTTTCAAAAGGGTTTCAAATGGCTGATAAGTGCATTCTTCAGTCAAGTAAGAATTCATTAATACATAATAGTTCCATAAAAAACACAACATTGTTAAAAGGACCACAATGGTAAACTAAAATCAGAAGTTCCATAACTTCTAAAATTAAATTCTTATGGGATAAGTGAACAGAGACAAATTAAGAATTCAAATAAAACAACCTTTAGTGCTAGACGTAAACGGGAAGGGGGGGGGTCAAACCTTTAGTGTTAGACGTGATAGGTTTCGTTCATCACAAGGGATTGGTACACAGCTTTCCTATTACTATATGTCTAGCTACCATCTAGATCTATTGCAATATATATTTTATAAGATATTAAAATTTCTCTACCTGTAAGAAATATAACATACCAGTAAAAGTGCTGATCAGGGGACTGGTGGCATATCATCCTCAGCAATGATAACTGTAAAATATCCAGCCAAAATGACATAGGTTGGGTTGGGCTGTTTTACCTCTGAGCGGCACTTTTTTGCACACCATGGGCTAAATGGCCAGGTTACATGGACCCCGAAGGCTCAGAGAAGGTTGAGGGAGGGGACCCACTGGAACAGCTGTTAGGAGACAGATGGTAGTCTCCCATCAAGGCCATCCAGCGTGTTCTTTAACGTGCACAGGGTATGGCTCTCCCGCACACGGGGCCACGGCTTAACGTCCCATCCGACGGACGGCGGCCTTTCCAAGCCCATCGGTGTCCCCTACTGACCGTGGGCAGGGCGGGGAATTTTGCGGAGATAAATCTCAACGCTGACCCAGCTGGGACTCGAACCTGGTAACTACAGATTACGAGCCTGACGCGCTACCGACTGAGCCACCCCCGCCCCCCCAAAATGACATAGGAGTCCTTTTTTTAATTCAGTACTAATGTCACTGCTAATCTATATCAGTATTTCCCAAGGTCTGTCATCTTGCATCCTGTACCCATTGGACTCTCTTATTATAAGTGTTTATCACTTTGTAACATTGTAATATTCATCATGCATCTGTAAGTGGGTGGGGGTAAAGATGGATCCCAATTTATAATGTGAATTAAAAAATTCCAATACAATCATTCATGGTGTAACAGTTGAGATTTATTTTGAGAACCAATACTATCAAGTTTATTATATTAAAGCATCTTTTTGAAACATATAGCCTCTGCGAAAGAAGACAAAAAATGCATTTTGTAAGTAGGTCACTGTAAGTACTGAAACAAAATTTAAAATGAATAGTACTGCCATACTAATATAATTTTAATAATTAGTAAATTGCTAATTACTTACAAACCCTAATCCATAACTGATTGACCACTTGATTAAAACTGATTTGACCACTTGGTGTCCATGAGGAACTAGAACAAATATTTACACTTTAATACAGATTAGGTCCATACAAAACCCAACTAGTATAAACTCTGTATAAACTGATGCATTTTTGATAGAGATGTTGATGGTAGGCACTGTCCTAATAGCTGAGTGGTAGGTATGCTGGCCAAAGTGACCAGTGTTAGAGTCCCAGTAAAGCATGCATGTTTCTTTTCTGTGTCATTTTTCTACAGAAGTCTTGCCTTCCTCACATCTTCTCTATAGCATATTAAACTGACAGGTTCCTGTTAGACCATTGTGGAAAGCAGCTGCTTGAGAAGCAATTTTTTAGATAGCAGGCAATGCAGAAAAACAATGTGTTACTATGTGTAAAGGAAGTTTATTGCCATAGTAGATCTGCGAAGATGGCAGGACCTCAGCAGAAAAACAATACAAACGTCCATACCCGGGACTCGAACCCAGATCGCTCTGATCAGTAGTCAAGCACGCTAGCCACTTGGCCACGGGAGACAAGATTTTAAATTTTTTGCACCATCAGTTCTCGCGGCCCAGCGACTGATAAACACTGGTCTATACCAATGAAATATGAGGGCAAAGTCAGCTAAAAGGTAATATCTAAACATCACTAAAAATAACATAATTTATAGAGGTGCAGGTAAATCATGATATATCTATCACGTAGTGTATCTATATCTTACCAGTTTTGATATCTCTAAGGATCCACATATCTTTTTTGTGATTGGAACAAGTTTCGTATTACTAATTTTCACAATAGTTCAATACAACAAATATATCGTCGAAATTGCTTTTGTGCACTTAACAACTAAATATGGAAACTGAAATGTAAATGCGCATTTATTTACATTGAAAAATTAATAAAAACGAAACTTTCAAACACATGCGCGCCATATTAAAGAATAACTTTGTTTACTTCTTATCATTAAGAAGTTAAAACTTACTTATTCTAGAGGTCCTATATAGGTAGAGGTTCACAATCTCAAAATTGGACGCCATGTTTTGTCATCTCTCGGATTGTTTAAAGTGCACAGCTGAATGGTATTGCACGGTACTTATGGATTCCTGAAAAGGATAGGGATTCAGGATTTTGGATAGAAATTTCAGTGTTCATGATTGGAAGCACTTTAGAAAACGGCTAAAAAAAGAAAATGTAAATTTTAGGGTTTTTCTTTTTAACAAAAGATATAATTTCTCTTTGTTGTCTGTCAGTTTGCAGACATCGAACTTTTTCGTTTATACAGATAAATAAAAAATTCTTTTTTTTTGTTAGATAGGTATTAATGATATGTTACGATTTGCATTTTTTGAATCTCCTAAAAGTTATAACTGCGCCCTCTAACGGTGAAAAAATTTAAAAATTCCAAAATATCAAACGAATATTCCAAACGATATAGTTAAGTTAGAAGTTTGAAATTTTGGTGTTGAAATGTGAAAGTTACGAAGTTACCACTGGCAACAATCACTTAACCCTTTAGACCCAGAGGGGAGGTGAATGCAACTTCTTTTTGTTTAACAGAAAAGTGTATGTTTTTAGAGATAAATTAAAAATTCTTTTTGGATTGGACAGACATTGGTGAAATATTACAATTTGCATTTTGCGAATTTTCCAAAAGCTATAATTGCGCCCTCTAACGGTGAGAAAAAATCGCAAAAACCCAAAATTTAAAACGAATATTGCAAACGATGTAGTTATGCTAGAAATTTGAAATTTTGGTCGTGGAATGTGACAGTCTTGAAAATTCCATTGAAAACAATGAGTTAACCCTAAGACCAAGGTAGGTAAGAAATGGGACGGTTTTGTTTTAAGAGATAATTCGAAATCTCTTTTTTAGTTTGTTACTAATGAAATGTAATTCGCATTTTCAAAGGTAGTTTTAATTTAGATCATTTGAGATCACTAAATATCGTAACTGCAAAACTTTTAACGAATGTTTCAAGTGATCTATTTATGGTAGAAATTTTAGCGGGTAGAGTTCGGTTATTGGCAGAAATTCCACTGACAGCAATAATCTGCCCACTATTTTCAGAGGAGCGAGAGAAAAGCAACATTTTAAATTTAAGAACTAAAAGGCAAATACTTTTTATGTTTTCTAATTATTAATAAAATACTACTCTGTGCATTTCCCCATCATACATTAAAAAATAAATAACCCCTCAAGCAGCTGCTTGTACAAAGGTCTGACAGGAGTCTGTCAGTTTATATACCATAGTAGAAGGTCCATGAGGATGGCGGGACCTCAGCAGAAAAACATGAACATCCATAGTCAAAACTTTTAAGGAGTGAAAATGTAGGCAAAGGAAGAACTTCATTTTCTTTGAAAATGAGATTCCCTTATGCGCCAGAAGCGATATGCGTTCTTTTAGTTATTTTACACTTTCAGTACCCTCTGACAGTGGAAATTCGAACTACTGTATAGTTGAGAAAATAACCTATTGATGTTTTATTAGTTCCTGTGATGTGGAAAAAAATGTTTTTCATTTATCTCTTCAAGCATAAAATTTGCATTTTACCAACAGGACAAATCATTAGCATTGGTGTAAACCATTTGATCATTACACTCTATGCCCAAAAATTTAAGTTTCTAGCAAAAATAGACCGTTTGCAATATTTATTTTAAAATTTGGTATTTTCCAGATTTTTTTCGCCGCTAGAGGTCGCCTTTGGAGTTTTATTTACCGCATTTAGCACTCTCTAATACTGGAAATTCCAACTGATTGGGACTCGAAAAGTGTAAATATTAATATTTTTGTGGAAAAAAATTTCGTCGACATACGGAATTCGAACTCTGGGATGTTTCTCTAGCAACACGCCAGAGTATTCTAACCTGTTGAACTAATGCCAGCTTTTTTAACAAGAAAACATTTATTGTTTTATATACGTTTAAACGTCTACAGGTAATGCTGGGATTATCAAATAATGTTGAAATCATTAATAACGCTAAATAGCGTGATGTGACTTCGTTATTTATTTCCATCTTACTCAGAGCCTTAAAAAAGAAATATTTGCCACCGAAGATCGTCGATGGCGCCAAAGGTGGCGCCCCAAATTCAGGGAAGAGTGATAGTCATTATTGGTGGGAAAAAGACTGAGGCGGCATTAGTTCAACAGGTTAGAATACTATATCATGTTGCTGGATAGATACGGGTTCGAATCCCGTATGTTGGCGAAATTTTTTTCACAAAAAAATTTATTGATTTAGAGACGTTTAAACGTTACAGGTAATGCTGAGATTATCAAATATTGTTTAAATCATTAATATTTTGTTAGTGCCTGTAAAACAAACTAAATATATATATATTTTTTCGTTTATCTCTTAAAATAAGTTTCATTCTCGCATCCCCTTTTGGCTAAGACGGCAAAGCCTTTTTGCCATTGTAAACCTTTTGACCATAACATTCTATTACCAAAATTTCAGATTTCCAGTGTAAATAGCTATTCGTTGGAAATTTTAGCATTTTCCATCTTTTTCCATCGCTAGAGGACGCTATTAAAGCTATTAAAATTTTTAAAATTGCGAATCGCAATATTTGTTTGACACCTATCCAATCCCAAAAAAATTTTTCACTTAGCTCTAAAAGTAAAAAAAAATGATTGTCTATAGACAGACAGACAGGTGGAAAGACAGGCAGACAGACAACAGTTAAGAGAAAGAGAGAGACAGACAGACGAATATATATTGGCATAGGCAAACGACAAAGTGAAAACATTATCTCGTTTTTCAAACGAACCTTAAAAGAAGTATTTTGTTGGTTTTCAGTTAGCTTGTTTCACTTTTGCAGCTGATTACCGTCTTCTGATGGAGTTTCTCGGAAAAAAAAAATTAATTAATTTATTTCTTTGAGTGAAATTTTTGCACCCAAATGCAGCGCAGTGAGGCATTCATAAAATATGACAGCTTTTATAGACAAAAAAGTGGTAGAAATATATAAAATTATAACAACTGAGAAGTTTTAACTTGGTACACACACTCTCTCATAGGCTTTCAGCTCACGACAAAACATGGTGCTCATAAACCACGTGACTCAATCAACCAATGGCAGTGAATCACCGAGATGGCCAGCCTCAAACTATACAGGACCTCTAACTTATTCTGTTGCAATTGTTAGATTAAATACAACGAATTCATTCACCGATTTCCTTGTAATTGTACACAGGCATAAAATGGAAGGAGAGTCATGAACCAATCCCCAGCGAATCCTAAACTGGAGTAATGTGTCTTAGGCAGGTCATATGACTCTTGAAAAGGTGGTACCTGAAGTTTCTACCAGCATTGATGGCTACAGCCTTTAGAGGTGGGGGAATAGGTCTTTGCCTTACACCTGTGATCAGGGGGCTGTTTGATATTGTTGGCCCTATATCTCTCAATAAACCTGGTTTCTTTAAAAATCCTACTAATCATTTTCTCTCTGTATCCACATAAAACATGAGGATATTACATAGAGATTATTCTCTTGATGTCCTCATGCAGGAATTACAGTATTATAGCCTAGATTTCCTAGGCTTTCAAGAGACCAGATGGGCAGGCAAAGATCATCATCATCATCACCCCCACCACCCCACCCCCCACCACCTCTCTTCATAACATAATTTTGCCATTCTTGTAACACACATATTTATACTGTTTCAGTTTAGCTATAGTACGAGCCTTAAAAACCTTATCGATTTTCCTTGGTAGGATTATCTTGATGTATATTTGGTTTAAGCACCACTTAGTTCTGTGGTGACAGCTGTTTTTTATTCTCTTTTCTGGATTCAAAGTTCCTTATCTGTTTTCTTTTGAACGGAGCTATTACAATGGTTTCAAGGTTTTTATAAGATGAACAATTGTTGCTGCCTTTAACTATTTTTCAGGAGCTGATTTCAGATCTGGCCTTAAAAATTGCTAGCATGTCACGTTTTTGTTATTGGTGATTTTGACTCCTATTAAGATCTTCCTATACCAACACCTCCAGGCAAATGGGAGGACACTAGATATTTTTCTTTTTTGTGGTTGGCAACACTGACTGCCAAGTGGGAAAAAACCAACGAGACAGAATACATAGAGTGAGAAACCGCTGTATTACAGCGCCCCCAGTCTGAAGCTAAAGTAAGCTCATTAATGTCCACCTTTTACATGGTCGCCAGCATGTAAAGTATAGGCAATCATCTAGCAAGCGCCTTTTCTTAGTATTGTGTTTACATGCCTTAATAAACAAAGGAGTTTCTTTAAATTGTAGTGTCAAACAAAATATTTACTTTCAAAAAAGTATGGAAATAACGCGATCTTTTAACCGACATTTTTTCTTTTTTTATTAGATACAATATTTTTATAGCTATTAAAGGTTCAACTAACATGACTGATTGTATTTCATCCTAAGAACGAAAACTTAACGTAATTTAAAAATAAAAGCAAAACATTTAACTACTTAGGTTTAGTGCGTTAATGCCCATACTTAACATTACGGCGGCCATGTAAAGGGTGGGCAAATTGCTTTAACTTTTGGAACCAGTTGCGCACTCTACTTTACCTCGTTGGAGAAAGCACGTAACAGTAACCTAACAGTGAGACCATCAATCTTGTTGTTTTCATTATAGGAGAAACACATGCTGTATGTTGAAGTGTGAATTTTGGCGTTTAAATGGCACAAAGGCAGCGTCGCGGATGTGTTGACGTGCCAGATAAGTTTTGTTATGTGGGTGGAAATTATATTTTAAAATCCCAGAGTCGTTGTTTGACAAAGTTGGTGAAGAAAGCCTATAACTTGTATTTTGGACACATATTGGAGATCAGGACAACACATGGACTACACATGTGTGCTGCATTTCGTGCTTTGTTGGACTGAGTGAATGGTTGGAAGATAAAATCCATGCCCTTTGCAGTACCAATGGTTTGGTGCGAGCCAACTAGTCACTTGCATGATTGCTATTTTTGTTTAACTAAAGTGTCGGGCTTTTCAAAAAAGGACAAAAGCAAAATACAATATCTAAATGTGCTGTCAGTGATGAGCAAGGGGAAAGATTTCACCAGGATATCCGAACCATGGAGGAGAGATATAAAAGCAGGTGGACCCAGCAATGATGGGTAACTACTACTGGTTCTTGCAGAAGGAAGATACCTCAGCACCTAAAGACAAAAATGTACTTCTTATAAAAGCGCCTTACCCATGTTTTCTTATTTTGCGTTTCAATATTATTTCATTTGTTACTTATATTCAGTGGTCTATAACTATGACGTTTCTACTTTTTTTTCACTGTAATCATGTAATTAGTTAAAGAGTTTTAAGTTGCAATTTAATAAAATAATCACATTTATTTTCATTTCCCAGATATGCGTATTCATTGAAATTTGAAATACACCAATCCGTAGTTTAAATAAAACTGTACGCGTTGCAGATTTTTCACAGCCATATTTGAATTCAGCACCCCAAAATTACTTTAAAAAATCCAATTTGACCAATGTTATGAAAAAAAAAGTTTAAATTTATTGTCTAGTGATATTATTGGACTTAGTTCTAATTTTTGTGTTGAATTCTGTGCACAACGTCAATTTGATTGTTTTCAAAATTGTTGATTACAAGTGCTGTCCTTAATATCTTTCAAATCATTTTTATTTTCTTCATTCTTTGCAGGTATACTATTTACTTCCATATTTCTGTACCTCCCATGCTGATCCAAGTTATTTCAATGTGCCTACATTGGATGTACTACATCTTTTAATAATTCTTTTAATAATTCACTTTTTGCTTCGCACGGTTAATTTTTTTTTGTCAGCTGTTTGCTTTTTTTGCAGTTTTGTATTAGTTTTATTAATTCATCGCATTTTCCTGAAAAAAAAAACTACATAATCGATTGTTTTAAATCTTTAACCTCTGTATTAATGTCTTTTATTTGCGTTTTAATATCTGTCATTTCTATCTTAAGTCACTTAGGGTTCAATTAGAATGGTATTAGATACACTTGGCGTAAGTTGATTTGAGGTCTCATCTTGGTGACATTCTCTGCCTTCTCATCAAAAACATTTTCCCGCCTTGAATGTTTCCAGCTGATGAATCAGTTGCAGAGCCAAAGTTCGATACGGGACGACGACCTTTTCTCGACGTATCTTGAACGCCAGTAATGTTGACTTTCAATACTGGTCGTTTTGAACCCCCTGTATTTTGAGTAGTTGTAATATTTTTTTTTCAGTTCCTCAATTCCATTTTGATTCACACCTTCAGAATTGAATCTACAAATTTGACGTTCATTGTTTCCTTTTTTCACCCATTGTACAGTAACTCAGTTCTGAAACTCTTGACCAATCATAATGTAATCTTGCTTCGCATTCATTCTGATCAAATTCGATGCAAATCTCATTTTTTCTTTACATCTGATACAGTTTATTCTTAATTCACTTTATAAAATTAGTGCATAATAGTAATCCTTCTTTATTCGACTAAAAGCTACGTTTCTAAGTCTAAATCAACTGAATAAATATATAATTGATACAAATAATAGATAGTAAGTCACCAGTACAACATTACAGTCTAGCTTCACGTTTCGCTCCAAGCCCATCGGTGTCCCCTACTGACCCGAGGGCAGGGTGGGGGAGTTTTGCGAAGATAAATCTCAATGGCTGGCACAGGTATAACTCGAACTTGGTAACTGCAGGTTATGAGCCTGGTGCGCTACCGACTGAGCCACCCCCGCCTCTCCCAGGTTCATGTCCCACCTGAATTAGCATTGAGATTTATTTCTCCTAAAACCGCACCCTGCCCTCGGTTATAAAGGGGACATCAATGGGTTTATTGAATTAGACGTTACCCCGTGTTTCCGTGTTCAGGAGAGCCATACACTGTGAACGTTAAAGACACGCTGGTTGGCCTTGACGGGAAATTTCTATCTATCTCATAACAGCTGTCCAGTGCGTCCTATTGCTTCAACACTTTCTGAGCCCTTGGGTCCTTGTGACCTGGCCATTTAGCAAATTGTATGCAAAAAAAGTGCGCAAATAGGTGAAATCAACCGAACCGACTGAAACAACCTCCGTCATAATGAATTCAGGTATCACCTGAGATTAGACGAATTTTCAGTTAACTGAATTTCGCGTGAGAGTTGACAAACAGAAATGGGTAAAGGAAAGATTTAAAAGTAAAGAAATTGATTAGCATTTGTAAAAATGTTAATTGAATTACATATATTTCAAAATAAATTTACGACAGGGAAACAAAAAAAGTGAGAAAAATAACTGAAAGCAAATAAAAATTTTCAACGAAGTAATCGAAATGGCGGTTGATCGTTTGTTACTTACACTACTACCTTTAACACGTCGTTTTGTATTGTATATGTTACCGCTAAAGTGCAGAAATCAGTTATTCTACAGATTATCTAGGTATTGTGCAGATTAACTAGGGTGATCCGTTAACGTGCGGAAAATTGTTTCATTTCTCAAATTACCTAGGTAATCTGCAAATTACCTGGATAATCTGCACATTACCTACTAGGCACTCGTTAAAGTGAAAATAAGATCTTTGCTGGAACAACAGAAGTTTCTGTACGCTTAAATTAACATAATGTTATTTATCTAGTGTCCGAGAGTAGAGTTGAAACCAGGGTCATCCCTCTGTCAACATGAATCAGTCGTCCGAATTATAAAAAACGCCCCCAAAATGAGCAGGCCAAGTGAAAACGAATCATTTTAGTGATTCGTTATCAAGAATGAATCACTTTACCGATTCGTTCTCACTTGGCCTCCGCTCATCCGGGGCGTTTTTTATAATGCGGACGAGTGAGTTACGTGACACGAAGATTCATATTCAAGAGATTCACCACTATGAGAGAAACAAACTTTTGAACTTTAACGATACGGAAGCCGATAATGTGCACATTACCTAGGTAAAATGCGGAAAACTCTTGATTCCGCACGTTAACGGAGCAAATCAGTTAATCTGCAGATTAGCTAGGTAATGTGCACATTAACGGCTTTCGAGCTTTAGCGGTAACATATGCACGACATTGCTTCTGGGTGGAGCAAGTGTGTGCATACAATATCTAGGTATTTATATTAATAAATATTTTAGATGAAATATGCATATCTCTAAAATATGTGAATATCTCAGATTATCTGCTTTAAAAACTCGAAGATTAGATATATTTTTAATACAAAAACCTGTATATATATATATATTTAAAAAATTAAAAACCATCAATATGTAAAACCAAAATAATAATACCAAGAAAACTTAAGCAAGACTATGTGACTTCATGCGATAGATTTAAAATAAATACCCCCTCAAGCAGCTGCTTGCCACAGAGGTCTGACAGGAGCCTGCCAGTTTATATGCCATAGTAGAAGGTCTGAGAGGATGGCAGGACCTCAGCAGAAAAACGACACATACATCCATGTCTTATCCGGGGCTCGAACCCAGGTCCCGTAGATCAGTAGCCAAGCGTGCTAACCACTCGGCCATTACCTTACTTGAACTCATTATCATGCAAAAACTTATATGCTTTTAATATAATCCTAAAAAATGATTATTATATAAATTTAAAAAGAAGAGGGTGTAATAAAAAAATATAGATTAGAAACTAAAATTTATTATAATCAATATAAATTGAAAAAGAATTATGGAATAAACATTAATGAGTGTAAAATAACACATACTTTCAATTTAATTCCAAAAGAATTTATGTAAATAATTATAATAGATTAAAAATAAATTTGAAAGGATATCTTGCATAAAATTGTATACCTTTATTAAATTTTGGTAAAATTTAGCGATGTTTTTTTTTGCCTTTCACATATATACTTTTATATCTTTTCATAAAATTCCTAATTGAGAGAACTTATGTATGTTTATTGTCAGGGTAGGATCTGGGCAACGGTGCCCCTTTGACAATGCTTGTAAAGGAAATGGAGCCCAAACTTTGGCATATTTCACGCATTTTTCAAGTATTTTTTAATTTTCTAAATGGAAGGGTAAAATATTACACTGCAATAGAAAACCAGCTTTTTTCCGCCCCCCCCCCTTTGCCTTTTTCCGGCTCGATTGCATCTTTTTCCCCCATCTCACCCTCCATTCCCACCTTGTTTTTTTCTAGATCCGGCATCTTGCTTATTATGAATATAGTATTCAATTATCCAGTAGTGTATTTTGAAAATATGTTTTTTTTGGGGGAGGGAGGGATTTGACTTTTTCAAAAGATTCAAACAGGTAATCAATGAGTAAATATAAAAAAAGGGTTCATTTTGCATCAATGCTTAATAGTTGCCAAATGTTTCTAAAGCATAAAAATGTAAAATAATTTTTGAAACGTATATATTAGAAACTCCTCCAAAATCTCCCCCTTAAATACGCCATTGCAATTGCTTATAATAAAAATAAATAAATACCTCCTCAAGCAGCTGCTTGCCGCAGAGGTCTGACAGTTTATATGCCATAGTAGAAGGTCTGTGAGGATGGCAGGACCTCAGCAGAAAAACAACACACACAACCATGCCCATGCTTACCAATCCGGGGCTCGAACCCAGGTCCCTTAGATCAGTAGCCAAGCGTGCTAACCACTCGGCCATGGGACGGCCAATTGCTTATACAGATAAGCTACTTTGCTTTTTCTAACTCAGTTTTGTACCGAATTCAAAGAGTATATAGTTCTCGCATATGCCTACTTCTAAAATTAAAATTATCCTTCAGAGAACGTCGGTATACGGCATTTTAGAGCCCAATATACGAACAGAAATATGCCTAACAATCATTCGATAAGTAGATATCATAAAGACGACGTTCATTTTCAGCCGAATGCAAATGAATCGACTTCAGACGAATCAACGGCAAACATCTTTTGCATTACATTCCGAGAGAAAATAAACTCTTCACTTCCGAATTGCGATCGATTTTCACCTCTAGTTCATACGGCCACACTGAAAGTACTTTCAGCTATTTAGTGTTATTAACGTTTCGAACGCTTTGGCGTCTTACGAACGACGAAGGTAGTTAATTTCGCCTCACTGAAAACTAGAGCGCGTTCAGTTACTGCACGCGCTCCAATATGTAGTGGGGACCATCTCTGTTGTTGGTAATAACTGTTTTTAAAACGCCAGAATGTTAGAAACCGCAAATAACATTCAATAATTCACAATGATTCCTGTATGGCGATATCCTAACAGGCTGCTTCAATTCGTTCCGCCCAAAGCAAACTACTACTTATATACATAGACAGAGAGACATTTAGAATAATTTCGTCCGTTTAGAGCATAATTTACAGCGCATTTTTGGTTCTAAACGAAGCACCATTTAGCGGCCCCTTCTAAACGATCGTCTGTTAAACGTATTCCTAAGGGAAATAACAATAGCCGGAAATGATAACGGAAGTTGCTTTATTACTTCCCTGTCTGTGCTCATCTCGTTATAATTTAACGACTCGGTAGCTTCAGAATTGCTAATTTAGCGGCGGTTTTGCGGAATCTTGCTTTAATTATGAACCCCATCGCGAATGGGCTCCTGAACTTCAAGGTTCTGTTGCTCTCAATCTCAATGTGCTGATTTTGCCGATCTGTTAAGGAGGTTTTAAAGTTGGCTTCAGCATAAGCCTTTATGGTAGATTGAAAGGAGTTTAAACTGCGTTGGTAAAGGGGAAAAATAAAGAACTCTTTGCCGTCGTTTGATGACCTAATATAAAATGTCTAGCGAGATAATTTATACAATAATATGCAAAAATGATGGCTAAAGTATGACAATGAATGTTATTTATGGAAAAATGCAAGCTTTTGAAGGGTTATCTCTCTCTTTTGCAGTATAAATTGCCTTAATACCGAGAAAATTAAGCTGCTTTGGATATAGTTTGTATCGACTAGTAGCTAGGGAAAATATTACACCAAACAACGTGATATAATAGTTAACGAATTGAACTTTGAAACATAAGTTTCAGAGGAGTTTTCTCCGGAGTTTCCATCCGAAATGGGGTTAATCGTGATTTGGTGGGACTAAGAGCTTTCCGGATTTTCTGATGTAGCTTAAAAAACTAGTGGTTCAAAAACCAGAAGATTTCGCACCTTATTAATCCAGAACCTATTCTTTTGCTTTTCACTCAAATCCAAGGTCAATACTTTTAATGTGCTCTCCTTCACTACTTTGCATCAAATATTATTATTTCCCTTTGCATTTGCCATTTTCCAAAAAAACTGATGTTTTTGTTTCGTTTTTCTTCCCCACACCCCTCACCAAAATCAGTTCTTTTACTTTTCTTCCCACCTGCCATCTCCTATAAAGCCTCTTCAAATTAAATTCCATTTTTTATTGCTCCTCACCCCTGACCAAAATCAATTACTGCTCTTTGACTTTTACTTTTACTCCCCCCTTTGCTAAATTCATTTAATTTTACTTTTCTCCTCCCCTTTCTACCAAATTCAATTCTTTTACTTTGCTTTTGTTCCCACTCTTCCCTCTCTATTTAAATTCAATTCTTTTACTTTACTTTGGCTTTACTCTACCGAATTCAATTCCTTTATTTTACTTTTGCCTCCCCCTCCCCTTTGCCAAATTCAATTTATTTTTGCTAACCTCCTCTCTATTAAATTAAATTCTTTTACTTTTGCTTCCACCCTCTATATTGGGGCGGGGGTGACTCAGTCGGTAGCGCGCCAGGCTCGTAATCTGCTAGTTCCCCGGTTCGAGGGGGCGGGGGTGGCTCAGTCGGTAGCGCGCCAGGCTCGTAATCTGTAGTTCCCAGGTTCGAGTCCCAGCTGGGTCAGCGTTGAGATTTATCTCCGCAAAATTTCCCGCCCTGCCCACGGTCAGTAGGGGACACCGATGGGCTTGAAAAGGCCGTCGTCCGTCGGATGGGACGTTAAGCCGTGGCCCCGTGTGCGGGAGAGCCATACCCTGTGCACGTTAAAGAACACGCTGGATGGCCTTGACGGGAGGCTACCATCTGTCTCCCAACAGCTGTTCCAGTGGGTTCCCTCCTCCAACCTTCTCTGAGCCTTCGGGGTCCTTGTGACCTGGCCATTTAGCCCATGGTGTGCAAAAAAGTGCCGCTCAGAGGTAAAACAATCCAATCCAATCCCCGGTTCGAGTCCCAGCTGGGTCAGCGTTGAGACTCTCTCCGCAAAACTCTCCGCCCTGCCCACGGTCAGTAGGGAACACCGATGGGCTTGGAAAGGCCGCCGTCCGTCGGATGAGACGTTAAGCCATGGTCCCATATGCAGGAGAGACATACTCTGTGCACGTTAAAGAACACGCTGGATGGCCTTGACGGGAGGCTACCATCTGTCTCCCAACAGCTGTTCCAGTGGGTTCCCTCCTCCAACCTTCTCTGAGCCTTCGGGGTCCTTGTGACCTGGCCATTTAGCCCATGGTGTGCAAAAAAGTGCCGCTCAGAGGTAAAAAAACCCAACGTTAAAGAACACGCTGGATGGCCTTGACGGGAGGCTACCATCTGTCTCCCAGCAGTTGTTCCAGTGGGTTCCCTCCCCCAACCTTCTCTGAGTCTTCGGGGTCCTTGTGACCTGGCCATTTAGCCCATGATGTGCAAAAAAGTGCCGCTCAGAGGTAAAACAACCCACCCCACTCCCTATCAAATTCAATTCTTTTACTTTACTCTGGCTTCCACCCCCTAGCAAATTAATTCTTTTACTCCACTTTGATTTCTATCCCCTAGCAAATTCAATTTTTTTTTTCTTCACTTTGGCCTTCCTTCCCCCGTAATAAATTCAATTCTTTTACTTTACTTTTATTGCATTCCCTCCCCCTGAACAAAATTAATTCATTTCTTTTGCTTTTGTTCCCTACATTCCCTCAAACAAAATGCTGCGTTCAACCCTGTTGGTCATAGGTCTGTGTTTCGTTGTTCCCAATGAATTCACAAAGGATCATAGACATTGTTATCACCTTAAGCGAATCACAGGAACTTCTGCTAAATCCGACAACAATGCTGAGGGATTGTGAGCTCGTTCTCTTGTAATATAACCTCTTTGCTCGTAAATATGCAAACCGATCTCCCAGTACATGTAACATCCTCTAGAAGTCTTTGAAGCATCCTGCATATTCCCTGCATTGCCACTGAACAAGGTCCGCTTATCATATCAACGTTCGTATATCTCGCTAGTTCCCATCGCCTACCATTGGGAAATTTCGATGGCATTACAGGAGTATGTTTCCATGGTCCTGTTAGCAATTCTGGCGCCATTGTGTATGAAACATGACAAATCAGAGCTGGCTACGTGTATCTAAGCCGGTTTATACCATTCAGATCGATTGTGATTCACGTTCAGTGTTGTGCAGCTCTCACGAGTTGCCGTTATTATTATAGTGGGATTAGTAAGCAAGCGTATATAGTTCACAGAATTATTATCGTAGGTAAACATATGGAGTCTGTCGTGTAGTCATCATCGACTAGTTTCGCTAGCACAGAAAGAGGTTGATTGGGTTGGGTTGTTTTACCTCTGAGCGGCACTTTTTTGCACACCATGGTCTAAATGGCCAGGTCACATGGACCCCGAAGGCTCAGAGAAGGTTGGGGGAGGGGACCCACTGGAACAGCTGTTGGGAGACAGATGGTAGCCTCCCGTCAAGGCCATCCAGCGTGTTCTTTAACGTGCACAGGGTATGGCTCTCCCGCACACTGGGCCACGGCTTAACGTCCCATCCGACGGACGGCGGCCTTTCCAAGCCTATCGGTGTCCCCTACTGACCGTGGGCAGGGCGGGGAATTTTGCGGAGATAAATCTCAACGCTGACCCAGCTGGGACTCGAACCTGGGAACTACAGATTACGAGCATGGCGCTACCTACTGAGCTACCCCAGCCCCGAAAGAGGTTGATAATGTGAGTAGTCTGTATTACTGATTTCCACTCGTTAGAAATAAAACTGCAATGTGGAGATGATGGCAAACCCCAAACTGATTTAGAATCATTAAAAATTATCACACAAACAGTAAAATAACACGAAATTTTTCATATGGAGAATGATAGTTCATACACCAAGTATTTTATGCACACCTAGTATAGAAATATAGGAATGGCCTATTTAAACCTAAAAGAACGCATATCGCCTCTGGCGAATTGGGGGTCGGGGGTGGCTCAGTCGGTAGCGCGCCAGGCTCGTAATCTGTAGTTCCCAGGTTCGAGTCCCAGCTGGGTCAGCGTTGAGATTTATCTCCGCAAAATTCCCCGCCCTGCCCACGGTCAATAGGGGACACCGATGGGCTTGGAAAGACCGCCGTCCGTCGGATGGGACGTTAAGCCGTGGCGCCGTGTGCGGGAGAGCCATACCCTGTGCACGTTAAAGAACACGCTGGATGGCCTTGACGTTAGGCTACCATCTGTCTCCCAACAGCTGTTCCAGTGGGTCCCCTCCCCCAACCTTCTCTGAGCCTTCGGGGTCCATGTGACCTGGCCATTTAGCCCATGGTGTGCAAAAAAGTGCCGCTCAGAGGTAAAACAACCCAACGTTAAAGAACACGCTGGATGGCCTTGACGGGAGGCTACCATCTGTTTCCCAAAAGCTATTCCATTGGGTACCCTCCTCCAACCTTCTCTGAGCCTTCGGGGTCCATGTGACCTGGCCATTTAGCCCATGGTGTGCAAAAAAGTGCCGCTCAGAGGTAAAACAACCCAACGTTAAAGAACACGCTGGATGGCCTTAACGGGAGGCTACCATCTGTCTCCCAACAGCTATTCCAGTGGGTACCCTCCTCCAACCTTCTCTGAGTCTTAGGGGTCCATGTGACCTGGCCATTTAGCCCATGGTGTGCAAAAAAGTGCCGCTCAGAGGTAAAACAACCCAACCCAACCTGGCGAATTGGAAAATCTCGTTTTCAAAAATAATGAAGGTTTTCGCTTACCTATTCTTGCACTTTTTAAAAGTTTTGATTCGAAGTAATGGATGATTGGGAAAATGCAAAAAACAATATTTCATTAGTATTTGCAATCGTAAAAAGTGTTTCTTTTTTTCCCTTTAAATGAAAAGTTGCTTTTTCCATACCCATTTTAGAAAAGGGTGCCGATTAATACTATCAGTGACTACCATTTGACACTTTATCACTGAAATTCAGATTTCTACCATAAACGGATCAGTATTCGTTAAAAGCTTAGCATTTTCCATATTTAATGCTCTCTAACGATGTAAATTAAAGCTACCTAAAGATTTGGGAAATGTGAATTGTAATATTTCATTGGTACCAATCCAGCTAAAAAAGAATTTTCGAATTGTCTTTTAAAACAGAAGAGTTGCGTTTTTCCACTTCTCTAGGTGTAAGAGGACAACTTATTGTGCAGTTGTAAACCACATGAGCTCCATATTTTACCATCAAAATCTGAGATTTCAAGCATAAATTCATCGCCTACAATATTCGGGTATGTATTCGGTACAGTCGCTCAAAAAAGTATCCGAACGCTACGGTTGATTACAGAATTGAGAAAAAATATCTCTCAACGATTTTTTTAGAAATGAGTGATCTGGCAACCACCTTTGTGTCACGTGATTACAGAATTCAGTAAAAATATCTGGAGCGTGTACAGCAACTGTACACGCTCCAGTTACCGTTCACAGCAAACTGGAGCGTGTGCAGTTACTGCACACGCTCCAGTTTGCTGTGAACGGTAACTGCACACGCTCAATATTTCCGTGAGTGAGCCCACACGATCCAGGTCTTTGTGAGCTCACACGATCCAATGTACTGTGAACATTAACCGCAACCGCTCCAGTTTGCTGTGAAAGGTAACTGCACACGCTCAATATTTCCGTGAGTGAGCCCACACGATCCAGGTCTTTGTGAGCTCACACGATCCAATGTGCTGTGAACATTAACCGCAACCGCTCCAGTTTGCTGTGAACGGTAACTGCACACGCTCCATATTCATTGCATTATATATTCATACGCATTATATATATTAAAATCTGGCAACCTTCGTGTCACGTGACACGAAGGTTGCCAGATCACTAATTTCTAAAAAAATCATTGCCAGATATTTTTTCTGAATTCTGTAATCAACCGTAGCGTTTGGATACTTTTTTGAGAGACTGTACATTCAAATTTAAACTTTTGGGAGATTCGGAAAATACAAGTCGCAATATTTCGTCAATACTTTTACAGTGACCCCCCCCCCCCTTTTTTTTTTTCTTAGAAAAAATATCGGTGACTTCAGCCTTTAGCAGAGGAGGAACAGGTCTTTGCCCCATGCCTGCGATCTGGGGGCTGTTTGATATTGTTGGCCCTACCAATCTCAATAAACCTAATTTCTTTAAAATTCCTGCTAATCATTTTCTCTCTGCAGGAACGTGGAACGTGGGGACATTACATAGAGATTATTCTCTTGATGTCCTCATGCAGGAATTCCAGCGCTACAACCTAGATATTCTAGGCTTGCAAGAGACCAGATGGACAGGTAAAGGTGAGATACTTAAAAATAACTTTAAATTTCTCTTTACAGGGAGGGAGGATGGAAAGCATCACCAAGGCGTGGGTCTGCTGCTCAGCAGACATGCTAGTGATGCTCTTCTAGGATATGAGTGCATTAATGAAAGGTTTCTTACAGCAAAATTTCAGACAAGCATTAAAGACTTGAATGTTATCTGCTGTTATGCCCCCACTGAGGATGCCGATGAGGATGAGAAGGATAGGTTTTACGGACAACTTCAGGATATTTTGAATTCTGTCAAGAAAGGAGATATTACCCTTGTTCTAGGTGACTTCAATGCCAAAATTGGTACCGACTCTGACCTTTGTGGAGGGGTGATTGGCCCTTTTGGTATTGGTAGCTGCAATGGCAATGGGCAACGTCTCCTACAGGTAAGTAAACTCAATGGTTTCAGAATAACTAACACATATTACAAACACCGTGACATACATAAATACACTTGGGTTTCACCTGATGGGCTGCATAGGAATATGATTGATTATATATTAATTAACAGCAAATGGGCTAGTTCTGTTAGAAATACCAGGGCATATAGGGGAGCTGAAATTGGATCTGACCATTACCTTGTTAAAAGTGTCTTGCAACTTAAACTTAAAAAGTGTTGTGCTAGGGTTAAAAAATTTGCTTTTAATACTGAAACTCTGAAAGACCCAGTTATAGATAAAGCTTACCATGATAAGTTACTTAGTCATTATGGCAGTCATGGTTTGCTTACTACTGAAGTTGAGGAAGAATGGGATCATTTAAACAGGCTTTTCTGGACACTAATAGTACTCTTTTAGGAAAAAAGGCGCAGAAGAGGCAGGATTATCTGAGTGATAAGGCACTTGAACTTATTTCGGAAAGAAAGAACTGCAGGAATGCCCTTAATCAATACCCTACTAGTCCTAATAGAAAGCATTACAGAGACCTTAATAAACTTGTAAAGGATCAGTTAGCTGCTGATAAGAATCTTTGGCTTGATGGTTTGGCTGACAAAGCCGAGGAAGCAGTTAGACAGCACAACAGCAGAGAGCTGTACCAGATAGTTAATGTTTTGTGTGGTAGAAAACGGACAGGAATACAAGATTGAAGGATAAAAATGGTAAGGTTATAGAAGGGGAGGATTCTATCATGACTAGGTGGGCTGAGCATTTCAGTGATGTTCTAAACAATGTGATTAGTTCTACTCCCATTGGTTGTAATGATGATAGATGCATTGGCAGCTTTAATGTTGGCCCTATAACACAAGCTGAAGTTATTTTGGCTATGTCTAAACTTAAACTTCATAAATCCCCAGGGGGGGATGAAATTACTACGGAAATGCTTAGAGCTGGGAATGTTTCAGTTACCATTTGGATGACTGAAATTTTGAATAACTTTTATGATAAAGGCATGGTTCCTAAGGATTTTACCAGAGCTATTATTATCCATATTTTCAAAAAAGGTGATCGCAGTTCTTGTGATAACTATAGGGGTATCAGCCTACTCTCTGTTCCAGGTAAAGTTCTTTCCATGATTGTGCTTAATAGAATTAAGAATCTGGTTGACAGTCAATTGCATGATGAGCAATGTGGATTCAGAAGTGGTAGGGGATGTGTAGATCAGATATTTTCACTTAGGCAGATTCTTGAGAAATGTTTAGAGTTTCAGAAACCTTTGGTTGCTAGCTTTGTTGATTTCAAAAAGGCTTTCGACTCTGTTGATCGTCATAATTTGTGGTTGATTGTGAGATCATATGGTATACCAGACAAGTTAGTTAACATAATGAAAGCTCTCTATAATAACACTGAGTCGTGTGTGAGAGTTGGTAAGTCTTGTAGCAATTGGTTTAGCATTACATCTGGTGTTCGACAAGGGTGCATCTTGTCTCCTTTTCTCTTTAGTTTGGTTGTTGATTATGTTATGCGAAATTCACTTCAAGGGAAAGATTTTGGCCTTAATTGGGCTGGAGATACGAAAATTTCTGATTTAGATTATGCTGATGATTTAGCCCTTTTGGCAAATGATGTTGATGAGATGAACTCTTTCATTCGAGCTGTTGATGAGACTGGTAGTAGAGTAGGTTTGGTTATAAACAGAGAGAAAACTAAAGTGATGAAAATTGGTCAGGCAGGTTGTGATTCTGTTAATCTGAATGGTTGCAGTCTTGAGCAGATGTCACAGTTTAATTACTTTGGGAGCTATGTAAGTGATACTGGTGATGTGCGGCATGAGATTAACAGACGAATAGGTATTGCTGCCGGGACTTTTAAGAATCTATGGAGATTGTGGAGAAATAGGCGTATACACCTAAAGACTAAAATTAGACTGTATAATAGTTTGGTTCTTTCTAGGGTTAGTTATGGTAGTGAAACTTGGACACTATGTAAACAAGATAACAGGAAACTAGATGCTTTTGATTCTAGATGCTTACGCAGTATCTTGGGTATTAGGTGGTTTAACTTTGTAACTAATAATGAGGTTAGGCAAAGGAGTCTGAAACCTCCTTTAAGCAGCATATTGTGCAGAGAGAGACTCCGCTGGTTTGGCCATGTTGCCCGTATGGATAATTATAGATTGGTGAATAAGGTTATGAACAGTGTGCCTAGAGGCCTCAGAAGGAGGGGGAGACCTAGGATGCGGTGGGCAGACAATGTCAAACAGGACCTTGTTAGAATTGGTGTACAATGGCCGGATGCAGCAGATGTAGCTCAGGACAGATATGCTTGGAGAATTAAACTGAACGGTCTGGTTGGACCTCCGTAGCCCATGGCTGCTTGAGGATGATGATGATGATGATGATAGGATATTTATTGAAAAATATATTTTTCGGCATTTTTTTAATAATTTACTATTAATTTTAATAGTAAATTTATATTAAGTTATCCTCAAAAGCTCTGAAATAAAACAAATGATATACGTACATACAATCATTTTATTGAAAATGAAAAAATTATTCAGGAATGTAAAAAAAACAAACATGTCAATAAAATAACTTTTATTTTGTCAAAGGTGCACACTATTGCAAGAATTGGCTAGTAATTTAATGCAATTAAATAATTTCGAATTATAAATATTATAGTTGTTATGTTGTAAGTGTTATTAATTCTTCAATCACATCAAAAATAATAGGAAAAATATATTACAATTTGTGACAAAACAGAACTATTTATATTTCGAATAAAAATATAAAACTCTTAAAGAGGAAAAACGTGTGACAAAAACTTCTGAATTTTTATAAATATAAACAACAGGTCCGAATCTAGAAAAAAATGAAGGTGGAAGTGGTAGGTGGTGGTGGTGGTGGGGGGGGTTGCAACAGACTGGATTTCCATCGCAGTGTAAAATTTTTTCCTTCAATTTAAAGGTTTTTTTTAAACATTTCATGAGAAATGTATTAAATATTCACAAGTTAATAATCAGGGCGGCACTTTTTTTTGCACACAATGAGCTAAATGGCCAGGTCACAAGAACCCCGAAGGCTCAGGGAAGGTTGGGGGAGAGGACCCACTGGAACAGCTATTGAGAGACAGATGGTAGCCTCCAGTCAAGGCCTTCCAGTGTATTCTTTAACGTTCACAGGGTATGGCTCTCCCTCACACGGGACACGGCTTAGTCCCATCTGACGGACGGCGGCCTTTCCAAGCCCACCGGTGTCCCCTACTGACCGTGGACAGGGCGGGGAGTTTTGCGGAGATAAATCTCAATGCTGACCCAGCTGGGACTCGAACCTGGGAAATGTAGATTACAAGTGTTATAATAGTGGGATAACACTGATTAATCTTAATTTTCAAGGGGAGAGGGGAACATGGTCCCCTTGCTGCCCCGTCTTCCCTAGATCCATCCTTGATATATATCCTAAAGTATAGGACGCATAATCATTGTGTTAATACTATCCAATCCAAAAACAATTTTTAATTTGTCTCTAAAAACAAACAATTATCTCTTAATAAATTTTAGCTTTCCTACCCACTCATTTCCCAATCATTCACCTCAGTCAACTCAATGTTGTCAATGGAAACCTCGTGACGGTCACATTCCACCATCAAAATTTCAAAAAATCAAGTTCCAATAATGTCCCCCGATTTGTTTTCCCTTTCCCATCTCATATATTCCTGGTCAATAATTTTGATATAGCGTAGTTAGTATAACTGATTTTGTGTTGGGACTGATTTTTATTCTTCGTAATAAAAATTTCCCGAAGCTGCAAATGAAATCGTGCAGACTGGATCTCGAGGGATATGATCTAACCCTCCTTAGTGATGATAATAACCAATAAGAAAAAAAATTCAACTTGTATATTGACGCATATTTTCAAAGAAAATGTTTCAGAATTGTGTTAGGCTTAATCTTGCTACTCTCATCACGCTAACCCTAGCAATGCGCTTGAAAACCCGGCGCTGAAAATCAAGCTATGATTGCATATTTTCTCTGTTATCCAGGATGCACCATGGTTAAAGATTTTTTACGTCACGCAATGTTTTTTTCTTTTGTAATCTTTATGTCACAAAACTTCTCTTTCAATTTCTTTACCTCTCGGAACTTTTTTAATGAATATTTACTCAGCGGAATTTCTTATGCAATTTCTTTACTGTTCAAAACTGTTTGTGAACTTTCGTTACGTTATGAGACACCATTTACAAATTTTTATGGTAGGATTACATTTTTTAATTTTTTTTTTATACGACACGTTGGCACGAGGCACGTTGTTATTTTTATACGACAGAACCTGCTTTCCATTGTTTTACTTTACCACACCTTTTCATTTCTTCCACCACAAAACTAAATTTCATTTTTTTTCGTTATATGTTACACCACGAAATTATCTTTATGGAACTATTTCATTAACTAGTTTGCATTTTTGAATGCTTTTTGCAGTTTCAGGATAACCAAATCGTTGTATTATATTATTTCCGTCAAAATTCATTTTATTCCTTTAAAAACTGGCAACTGCTTTGCCGATTATTTTCCAACATAAATTCTAATACACGAATTAACCTGGCAATCTTCTTCATTCCCGAAATCATTTATTTGGCAACTTTAAATATTAGCATTGTTCAACGAAGTTAAAATGGTTTCCTCTGTTAAAAAACAATATCTCTTATCCATTATTACGTACAAACATGGATACCCTTTACCTTGGTTGCTCAGTTAAAAAATGGGAACGCTTTTCTGAATCTAAACTAAGCAAACGTCTAGTATTATTTCACACTTCCCACTGAGTATGTGGAAATATTGTACTGAGTTAGAATGAGTCGGTTAAGTGGTCGTTTGAAGAGTTATTGAAGTCTTTACGCTGACAAGATTTGTTTCAAAACATCAGGAGGAGAGACTGTCAAGAATATCTTTTCAATCAGAAATCTTTGTGCATATAAGATGAAAGTAAGTTAATCAGTTCTTCATTAAGTTATTATTATACGAAAGTGCTCTTACCAATGGCATAGCCAGCACTTTTCGAGAGAGGTTATTATACTGTACCTGATATAATTTACTTTTGTTAATGCAGACTGATGAACTAATGTCTTCTTTAAAATAAAATGGCAGGCTGTGATTCAGTTACTCTGAATGGTTGCAGTCTTGAGCAGGTGTCACAGTTTAATTATCTTGGGAGCTATGTAACAGATAATGGTGATGTGCGGCATGAGATTAACAGACGAATAGGGATTGCTGCCGGGACATTTAAGGCTTATACACCTAAGACTAAAATTAGACTGTATAATAGTTTGGTTCTTTTTAGGGTTAGTTATGGTAGTGAAACTTGGACGCTTTGTAAACAAGACAACAGGAAACTAGATGCTTTTGATTCCAGAAGCTCACGCAGTATCTTGGGCATTAGGTGGTTCAACTTTGTAACTAATGATGAGGTTAGGCAAAGGAGTTTGCAACCTCCTTTAAGTAGCATATTGTGCAGAGAGAGACTCCGTTGGTTTGGCCATGTTGCCCGTATGGATAATTATAGATTGGCGAATAGGGTTATGAACAGTGTGCCTAAAGACCAGAAAGA
>JAWZYU010000729.1:0-80000 GCA_038380435.1 Ryuthela nishihirai
AACGCCTCAGACAAAACAAGCCCACCAAAACGCCCCAGGACTCCAACACGTGCACCAAAACGCCCCAGAACCCCAACACGCCCAACAAAACTCCCCAGACCCAAACACGCTCACCGAAACGCCCCCAGACCCAAACACACCCACCAAAACGCCCCAGTCCCAAACACGCCCAACAAAATATTCCCCCACACCAGCCTACCAAAACGCCACCAGACCCAAACATGGCCACCAAAAAGGCCCCAGGATCCGAACATGCCGACCAAAACGCCCCAGAACCAAACAAGCCCACCAAAATGCCCGACTCCAACACGCGCACCGAAACACCTCGTCATAAAAACGCCCACCAAAACGCCCCAGGGCCCAACACGCCCAACAAAACACCCCAGACCCAAACACGCTCACTGAAACGCCCCCAGACCCAAACACGCCCACCAAAACGCCCCCAGTCCCAAACACGCCCAACAAAACATTCCCCCAGATCAGCCTACGAAAACGCCCCCAGACACAAACATGCTCACAAAAAGTCCCTAGGACCCGAACACGCCGAGTGAAATGCCCCCAGACCCAAACAAGCCCACCAGAATGCCTGACGACTCCAACACGCGCACCGAAATATCTCGTCATAAAAACCCCCACAAAAACGCCCCAGGACCCCAACACACCCAACAAAACACCCGAGACCCAAACACACTCACCGAAACGCCCCCAGAACCAAACATGCCGACCAAAAAGGCCTCAGGACCCGAACACGCCGAACAAAACGCCTCAGACAAAACAAGCCCACCAAAACGCCCCAGGACTCCAACACGTGCACCAAAACGCCCCAGAACCCCAACACGCCCAACAAAACTCCCCAGACCCAAACACGCTCACCGAAACGCCCCCAGACCCAAACACACCCACCAAAACGCCCCAGTCCCAAACACGCCCAACAAAATATTCCCCCACACCAGCCTACCAAAACGCCACCAGACCCAAACATGGCCACCAAAAAGGCCCCAGGATCCGAACATGCCGACCAAAACGCCCCAGAACCAAACAAGCCCACCAAAATGCCCGACTCCAACACGCGCACCGAAACACCTCGTCATAAAAACGCCCACCAAAACGCCCCAGGGCCCAACACGCCCAACAAAATACCCCAGACCCAAACACGCTCACTGAAACGCCCCCAGACCCAAACACGCCCACCAAAACGCCCCCAGTCGCAAACACGCCCAACAAAACATTCCCCCAGATCAACCTACGAAAACGCCCTCAGACACAAACATGCTCACAAAAAGTCCCTAGGACCCGAACACGCCGAGTGAAATGCCCCCAGACACAAACATGCTCACAAAAAGTCCCTAGGACCCGAACACGCCGAGTGAAATGCCCCCAGACCCAAACAAGCCCACCAGAATGCCTGACGACTCCAACACGCGCACCGAAATATCTCGTCATAAAAACCCCCACAAAAACGCCCCAGGACCCCAACACACCCAACAAAACACCCGAGACCCAAACACACTCACCGAAACGCCCCCAGAACCAAACATGCCGACCAAAAAGGCCTCAGGACCCGAACACGCCGAACAAAACGCCTCAGACAAAACAAGCCCACCAAAACGCCCCAGGACTCCAACACGTGCACCAAAACGCCCCAGAACCCCAACACGCCCAACAAAACTCCCCAGACCCAAACACGCTCACCGAAACGCCCCCAGACCCAAACACACCCACCAAAACGCCCCAGTCCCAAACACGCCCAACAAAATATTCCCCCACACCAGCCTACCAAAACGCCACCAGACCCAAACATGGCCACCAAAAAGGCCCCAGGATCCGAACATGCCGACCAAAACGCCCCAGAACCAAACAAGCCCACCAAAATGCCCGACTCCAACACGCGCACCGAAACACCTCGTCATAAAAACGCCCACCAAAACGCCCCAGGGCCCAACACGCCCAACAAAACACCCCAGACCCAAACACGCTCACTGAAACGCCCCAGACCCCAACACACCCAACAAAACACCCGAGACCCAAACACGCTCACCGAAACGCCCCCAGAACCAAACATGCCGACCAAAAAGGCCTCAGGACCCGAACACGCCGAACAAAACGCCTCAGACAAAACAAGCCCACCAAAACGCCCCAGGACTCCAACACGTGCACCAAAACGCCCCAGAACCCCAACACGCCCAACAAAACTCCCCAGACCCAAACACGCTCACCGAAACGCCCCCAGACCCAAACACACCCACCAAAACGCCCCAGTCCCAAACACGCCCAACAAAATATTCCCCCACACCAGCCTACCAAAACGCCACCAGACCCAAACATGGCCACCAAAAAGGCCCCAGGATCCGAACATGCCGACCAAAACGCCCCAGAACCAAACAAGCCCACCAAAATGCCCGACTCCAACACGCGCACCGAAACACCTCGTCATAAAAACGCCCACCAAAACGCCCCAGGGCCCAACACGCCCAACAAAACACCCCAGACCCAAACACGCTCACTGAAACGCCCCAGACCCCAACACACCCAACAAAACACCCGAGACCCAAACACGCTCACCGAAACGCCCCCAGAACCAAACATGCCGACCAAAAAGGCCTCAGGACCCGAACACGCCGAACAAAACGCCTCAGACAAAACAAGCCCACCAAAACGCCCCAGGACTCCAACACGTGCACCAAAACGCCCCAGAACCCCAACACGCCCAACAAAACTCCCCAGACCCAAACACGCTCACCGAAACGCCCCCAGACCCAAACACACCCACCAAAACGCCCCAGTCCGAAACACGCCCAACAAAATATTCCCCCACACCAGCCTACCAAAACGCCACCAGACCCAAACATGGCCACCAAAAAGGCCCCAGGATCCGAACATGCCGACCAAAACGCCCCAGAACCAAACAAGCCCACCAAAATGCCCGACTCCAACACGCGCACCGAAACACCTCGTCATAAAAACGCCCACCAAAACGCCCCAGGGCCCAACACGCCCAACAAAACACCCCAGACCCAAACACGCTCACTGAAACGCCCCAGACCCCAACACACCCAACAAAACACCCGAGACCCAAACACGCTCACCGAAACGCCCCCAGAACCAAACATGCCGACCAAAAAGGCCTCAGGACCCGAACACGCCGAACAAAACGCCTCAGACAAAACAAGCCCACCAAAACGCCCCAGGACTCCAACACGTGCACCAAAACGCCCCAGAACCCCAACACGCCCAACAAAACTCCCCAGACCCAAACACGCTCACCGAAACGCCCCCAGACCCAAACACACCCACCAAAACGCCCCAGTCCGAAACACGCCCAACAAAATATTCCCCCACACCAGCCTACCAAAACGCCACCAGACCCAAACATGGCCACCAAAAAGGCCCCAGGATCCGAACATGCCGACCAAAACGCCCCAGAACCAAACAAGCCCACCAAAATGCCCGACTCCAACACGCGCACCGAAACACCTCGTCATAAAAACGCCCACCAAAACGCCCCAGGGCCCAACACGCCCAACAAAATACCCCAGACCCAAACACGCTCACTGAAACGCCCCCAGACCCAAACACGCCCACCAAAACGCCCCCAGTCGCAAACACGCCCAACAAAACATTCCCCCAGATCAACCTACGAAAACGCCCTCAGACACAAACATGCTCACAAAAAGTCCCTAGGACCCGAACACGCCGAGTGAAATGCCCCCAGACACAAACATGCTCACAAAAAGTCCCTAGGACCCGAACACGCCGAGTGAAATGCCCCCAGACCCAAACAAGCCCACCAGAATGCCTGACGACTCCAACACGCGCACCGAAATATCTCGTCATAAAAACCCCCACAAAAACGCCCCAGGACCCCAACACACCCAACAAAACACCCGAGACCCAAACACACTCACCGAAACGCCCCCAGAACCAAACATGCCGACCAAAAAGGCCTCAGGACCCGAACACGCCGAACAAAACGCCTCAGACAAAACAAGCCCACCAAAACGCCCCAGGACTCCAACACGTGCACCAAAACGCCCCAGAACCCCAACACGCCCAACAAAACTCCCCAGACCCAAACACGCTCACCGAAACGCCCCCAGACCCAAACACACCCACCAAAACGCCCCAGTCCCAAACACGCCCAACAAAATATTCCCCCACACCAGCCTACCAAAACGCCACCAGACCCAAACATGGCCACCAAAAAGGCCCCAGGATCCGAACATGCCGACCAAAACGCCCCAGAACCAAACAAGCCCACCAAAATGCCCGACTCCAACACGCGCACCGAAACACCTCGTCATAAAAACGCCCACCAAAACGCCCCAGGGCCCAACACGCCCAACAAAACACCCCAGACCCAAACACGCTCACTGAAACGCCCCCAGACCCAAACACGCCCACCAAAACGCCCCCAGTCCCAAACACGCCCAACAAAACATTCCCCCAGATCAGCCTACGAAAACGCCCCCAGACACAAACATGCTCACAAAAAGTCCCTAGGACCCGAACACGCCGAGTGAAATGCCCCCAGACCCAAACAAGCCCACCAGAATGCCTGACGACTCCAACACGCGCACCGAAATATCTCGTCATAAAAACCCCCACAAAAACGCCCCAGGACCCCAACACACCCAACAAAACACCCGAGACCCAAACACACTCACCGAAACGCCCCCAGAACCAAACATGCCGACCAAAAAGGCCTCAGGACCCGAACACGCCGAACAAAACGCCTCAGACAAAACAAGCCCACCAAAACGCCCCAGGACTCCAACACGTGCACCAAAACGCCCCAGAACCCCAACACGCCCAACAAAACTCCCCAGACCCAAACACGCTCACCGAAACGCCCCCAGACCCAAACACACCCACCAAAACGCCCCAGTCCCAAACACGCCCAACAAAATATTCCCCCACACCAGCCTACCAAAACGCCACCAGACCCAAACATGGCCACCAAAAAGGCCCCAGGATCCGAACATGCCGACCAAAACGCCCCAGAACCAAACAAGCCCACCAAAATGCCCGACTCCAACACGCGCACCGAAACACCTCGTCATAAAAACGCCCACCAAAACGCCCCAGGGCCCAACACGCCCAACAAAACACCCCAGACCCAAACACGCTCACTGAAACGCCCCCAGACCCAAACACGCCCACCAAAACGCCCCCAGTCCCAAACACGCCCAACAAAACATTCCCCCAGATCAGCCTACGAAAACGCCCCCAGACACAAACATGCTCACAAAAAGTCCCTAGGACCCGAACACGCCGAGTGAAATGCCCCCAGACCCAAACAAGCCCACCAGAATGCCTGACGACTCCAACACGCGCACCGAAATATCTCGTCATAAAAACCCCCACAAAAACGCCCCAGGACCCCAACACACCCAACAAAACACCCGAGACCCAAACACACTCACCGAAACGCCCCCAGAACCAAACATGCCGACCAAAAAGGCCTCAGGACCCGAACACGCCGAACAAAACGCCTCAGACAAAACAAGCCCACCAAAACGCCCCAGGACTCCAACACGTGCACCAAAACGCCCCAGAACCCCAACACGCCCAACAAAACTCCCCAGACCCAAACACGCTCACCGAAACGCCCCCAGACCCAAACACACCCACCAAAACGCCCCAGTCCCAAACACGCCCAACAAAATATTCCCCCACACCAGCCTACCAAAACGCCACCAGACCCAAACATGGCCACCAAAAAGGCCCCAGGATCCGAACATGCCGACCAAAACGCCCCAGAACCAAACAAGCCCACCAAAATGCCCGACTCCAACACGCGCACCGAAACACCTCGTCATAAAAACGCCCACCAAAACGCCCCAGGGCCCAACACGCCCAACAAAACACCCCAGACCCAAACACGCTCACTGAAACGCCCCAGACCCCAACACACCCAACAAAACACCCGAGACCCAAACACGCTCACCGAAACGCCCCCAGAACCAAACATGCCGACCAAAAAGGCCTCAGGACCCGAACACGCCGAACAAAACGCCTCAGACAAAACAAGCCCACCAAAACGCCCCAGGACTCCAACACGTGCACCAAAACGCCCCAGAACCCCAACACGCCCAACAAAACTCCCCAGACCCAAACACGCTCACCGAAACGCCCCCAGACCCAAACACACCCACCAAAACGCCCCAGTCCGAAACACGCCCAACAAAATATTCCCCCACACCAGCCTACCAAAACGCCACCAGACCCAAACATGGCCACCAAAAAGGCCCCAGGATCCGAACATGCCGACCAAAACGCCCCAGAACCAAACAAGCCCACCAAAATGCCCGACTCCAACACGCGCACCGAAACACCTCGTCATAAAAACGCCCACCAAAACGCCCCAGGGCCCAACACGCCCAACAAAATACCCCAGACCCAAACACGCTCACTGAAACGCCCCCAGACCCAAACACGCCCACCAAAACGCCCCCAGTCGCAAACACGCCCAACAAAACATTCCCCCAGATCAACCTACGAAAACGCCCTCAGACACAAACATGCTCACAAAAAGTCCCTAGGACCCGAACACGCCGAGTGAAATGCCCCCAGACACAAACATGCTCACAAAAAGTCCCTAGGACCCGAACACGCCGAGTGAAATGCCCCCAGACCCAAACAAGCCCACCAGAATGCCTGACGACTCCAACACGCGCACCGAAATATCTCGTCATAAAAACCCCCACAAAAACGCCCCAGGACCCCAACACACCCAACAAAACACCCGAGACCCAAACACACTCACCGAAACGCCCCCAGAACCAAACATGCCGACCAAAAAGGCCTCAGGACCCGAACACGCCGAACAAAACGCCTCAGACAAAACAAGCCCACCAAAACGCCCCAGGACTCCAACACGTGCACCAAAACGCCCCAGAACCCCAACACGCCCAACAAAACTCCCCAGACCCAAACACGCTCACCGAAACGCCCCCAGACCCAAACACACCCACCAAAACGCCCCAGTCCGAAACACGCCCAACAAAATATTCCCCCACACCAGCCTACCAAAACGCCACCAGACCCAAACATGGCCACCAAAAAGGCCCCAGGATCCGAACATGCCGACCAAAACGCCCCAGAACCAAACAAGCCCACCAAAATGCCCGACTCCAACACGCGCACCGAAACACCTCGTCATAAAAACGCCCACCAAAACGCCCCAGGGCCCAACACGCCCAACAAAATACCCCAGACCCAAACACGCTCACTGAAACGCCCCCAGACCCAAACACGCCCACCAAAACGCCCCCAGTCGCAAACACGCCCAACAAAACATTCCCCCAGATCAACCTACGAAAACGCCCTCAGACACAAACATGCTCACAAAAAGTCCCTAGGACCCGAACACGCCGAGTGAAATGCCCCCAGACACAAACATGCTCACAAAAAGTCCCTAGGACCCGAACACGCCGAGTGAAATGCCCCCAGACCCAAACAAGCCCACCAGAATGCCTGACGACTCCAACACGCGCACCGAAATATCTCGTCATAAAAACCCCCACAAAAACGCCCCAGGACCCCAACACACCCAACAAAACACCCGAGACCCAAACACACTCACCGAAACGCCCCCAGAACCAAACATGCCGACCAAAAAGGCCTCAGGACCCGAACACGCCGAACAAAACGCCTCAGACAAAACAAGCCCACCAAAACGCCCCAGGACTCCAACACGTGCACCAAAACGCCCCAGAACCCCAACACGCCCAACAAAACTCCCCAGACCCAAACACGCTCACCGAAACGCCCCCAGACCCAAACACACCCACCAAAACGCCCCAGTCCCAAACACGCCCAACAAAATATTCCCCCACACCAGCCTACCAAAACGCCACCAGACCCAAACATGGCCACCAAAAAGGCCCCAGGATCCGAACATGCCGACCAAAACGCCCCAGAACCAAACAAGCCCACCAAAATGCCCGACTCCAACACGCGCACCGAAACACCTCGTCATAAAAACGCCCACCAAAACGCCCCAGGGCCCAACACGCCCAACAAAACACCCCAGACCCAAACACGCTCACTGAAACGCCCCCAGACCCAAACACGCCCACCAAAACGCCCCCAGTCCCAAACACGCCCAACAAAACATTCCCCCAGATCAGCCTACGAAAACGCCCCCAGACACAAACATGCTCACAAAAAGTCCCTAGGACCCGAACACGCCGAGTGAAATGCCCCCAGACCCAAACAAGCCCACCAGAATGCCTGACGACTCCAACACGCGCACCGAAATATCTCGTCATAAAAACCCCCACAAAAACGCCCCAGGACCCCAACACACCCAACAAAACACCCGAGACCCAAACACACTCACCGAAACGCCCCCAGAACCAAACATGCCGACCAAAAAGGCCTCAGGACCCGAACACGCCGAACAAAACGCCTCAGACAAAACAAGCCCACCAAAACGCCCCAGGACTCCAACACGTGCACCAAAACGCCCCAGAACCCCAACACGCCCAACAAAACTCCCCAGACCCAAACACGCTCACCGAAACGCCCCCAGACCCAAACACACCCACCAAAACGCCCCAGTCCCAAACACGCCCAACAAAATATTCCCCCACACCAGCCTACCAAAACGCCACCAGACCCAAACATGGCCACCAAAAAGGCCCCAGGATCCGAACATGCCGACCAAAACGCCCCAGAACCAAACAAGCCCACCAAAATGCCCGACTCCAACACGCGCACCGAAACACCTCGTCATAAAAACGCCCACCAAAACGCCCCAGGGCCCAACACGCCCAACAAAACACCCCAGACCCAAACACGCTCACTGAAACGCCCCAGACCCCAACACACCCAACAAAACACCCGAGACCCAAACACGCTCACCGAAACGCCCCCAGAACCAAACATGCCGACCAAAAAGGCCTCAGGACCCGAACACGCCGAACAAAACGCCTCAGACAAAACAAGCCCACCAAAACGCCCCAGGACTCCAACACGTGCACCAAAACGCCCCAGAACCCCAACACGCCCAACAAAACTCCCCAGACCCAAACACGCTCACCGAAACGCCCCCAGACCCAAACACACCCACCAAAACGCCCCAGTCCCAAACACGCCCAACAAAATATTCCCCCACACCAGCCTACCAAAACGCCACCAGACCCAAACATGGCCACCAAAAAGGCCCCAGGATCCGAACATGCCGACCAAAACGCCCCAGAACCAAACAAGCCCACCAAAATGCCCGACTCCAACACGCGCACCGAAACACCTCGTCATAAAAACGCCCACCAAAACGCCCCAGGGCCCAACACGCCCAACAAAACACCCCAGACCCAAACACGCTCACTGAAACGCCCCCAGACCCAAACACGCCCACCAAAACGCCCCCAGTCCCAAACACGCCCAACAAAACATTCCCCCAGATCAGCCTACGAAAACGCCCCCAGACACAAACATGCTCACAAAAAGTCCCTAGGACCCGAACACGCCGAGTGAAATGCCCCCAGACCCAAACAAGCCCACCAGAATGCCTGACGACTCCAACACGCGCACCGAAATATCTCGTCATAAAAACCCCCACAAAAACGCCCCAGGACCCCAACACACCCAACAAAACACCCGAGACCCAAACACACTCACCGAAACGCCCCCAGAACCAAACATGCCGACCAAAAAGGCCTCAGGACCCGAACACGCCGAACAAAACGCCTCAGACAAAACAAGCCCACCAAAACGCCCCAGGACTCCAACACGTGCACCAAAACGCCCCAGAACCCCAACACGCCCAACAAAACTCCCCAGACCCAAACACGCTCACCGAAACGCCCCCAGACCCAAACACACCCACCAAAACGCCCCAGTCCGAAACACGCCCAACAAAATATTCCCCCACACCAGCCTACCAAAACGCCACCAGACCCAAACATGGCCACCAAAAAGGCCCCAGGATCCGAACATGCCGACCAAAACGCCCCAGAACCAAACAAGCCCACCAAAATGCCCGACTCCAACACGCGCACCGAAACACCTCGTCATAAAAACGCCCACCAAAACGCCCCAGGGCCCAACACGCCCAACAAAATACCCCAGACCCAAACACGCTCACTGAAACGCCCCCAGACCCAAACACGCCCACCAAAACGCCCCCAGTCGCAAACACGCCCAACAAAACATTCCCCCAGATCAACCTACGAAAACGCCCTCAGACACAAACATGCTCACTAAAAGTCCCTAGGACCCGAACACGCCGAGTGAAATGCCCCCAGACACAAACATGCTCACAAAAAGTCCCTAGGACCCGAACACGCCGAGTGAAATGCCCCCAGACCCAAACAAGCCCACCAAAATGCCTGACGACTCCAACACGCGCACCGAAATATCTCGTCATAAAAACCCCCACAAAAACGCCCCAGGACCCCAACACACCCAACAAAACACCCGAAACCCAAACACACTCACCGAAACGCCCCCAGAACCAAACATGCCGACCAAAAAGGCCTCAGGACCCGAACACGCCGAACAAAACGCCTCAGACAAAACAAGCCCACCAAAACGCCCCAGGACTCCAACACGTGCACCAAAACGCCCCAGAACCCCAACACGCCCAACAAAACTCCCCAGACCCAAACACGCTCACCGAAACGCCCCCAGACCCAAACACACCCACCAAAACGCCCCAGTCCGAAACACGCCCAACAAAATATTCCCCCACACCAGCCTACCAAAACGCCACCAGACCCAAACATGGCCACCAAAAAGGCCCCAGGATCCGAACATGCCGACCAAAACGCCCCAGAACCAAACAAGCCCACCAAAATGCCCGACTCCAACACGCGCACCGAAACACCTCGTCATAAAAACGCCCACCAAAACGCCCCAGGGCCCAACACGCCCAACAAAATACCCCAGACCCAAACACGCTCACTGAAACGCCCCCAGACCCAAACACGCCCACCAAAACGCCCCCAGTCGCAAACACGCCCAACAAAACATTCCCCCAGATCAACCTACGAAAACGCCCCCAGACACAAACATGCTCACAAAAAGTCCCTAGGACCCGAACACGCCGAGTGAAATGCCCCCAGACACAAACATGCTCACAAAAAGTCCCTAGGACCCGAACACGCCGAGTGAAATGCCCCCAGACCCAAACAAGCCCACCAAAATGCCTGACGACTCCAACACGCGCACCGAAATATCTCGTCATAAAAACCCCCACAAAAACGCCCCAGGACCCCAACACACCCAACAAAACACCCGAAACCCAAACACACTCACCGAAACGCCCCCAGAACCAAACATGCCGACCAAAAAGGCCTCAGGACCCGAACACGCCGAACAAAACGCCTCAGACAAAACAAGCCCACCAAAACGCCCCAGGACTCCAACACGTGCACCAAAACGCCCCAGAACCCCAACACGCCCAACAAAACTCCCCAGACCCAAACACGCTCACCGAAACGCCCCCAGACCCAAACACACCCACCAAAACGCCCCAGTCCGAAACACGCCCAACAAAATATTCCCCCACACCAGCCTACCAAAACGCCACCAGACCCAAACATGGCCACCAAAAAGGCCCCAGGATCCGAACATGCCGACCAAAACGCCCCAGAACCAAACAAGCCCACCAAAATGCCCGACTCCAACACGCGCACCGAAACACCTCGTCATAAAAACGCCCACCAAAACGCCCCAGGGCCCAACACGCCCAACAAAACACCCCAGACCCAAACACGCTCACTGAAACGCCCCAGACCCCAACACACCCAACAAAACACCCGAGACCCAAACACGCTCACCGAAACGCCCCCAGAACCAAACATGCCGACCAAAAAGGCCTCAGGACCCGAACACGCCGAACAAAACGCCTCAGACAAAACAAGCCCACCAAAACGCCCCAGGACTCCAACACGTGCACCAAAACGCCCCAGAACCCCAACACGCCCAACAAAACTCCCCAGACCCAAACACGCTCACCGAAACGCCCCCAGACCCAAACACACCCACCAAAACGCCCCAGTCCGAAACACGCCCAACAAAATATTCCCCCACACCAGCCTACCAAAACGCCACCAGACCCAAACATGGCCACCAAAAAGGCCCCAGGATCCGAACATGCCGACCAAAACGCCCCAGAACCAAACAAGCCCACCAAAATGCCCGACTCCAACACGCGCACCGAAACACCTCGTCATAAAAACGCCCACCAAAACGCCCCAGGGCCCAACACGCCCAACAAAATACCCCAGACCCAAACACGCTCACTGAAACGCCCCCAGACCCAAACACGCCCACCAAAACGCCCCCAGTCGCAAACACGCCCAACAAAACATTCCCCCAGATCAACCTACGAAAACGCCCTCAGACACAAACATGCTCACAAAAAGTCCCTAGGACCCGAACACGCCGAGTGAAATGCCCCCAGACACAAACATGCTCACAAAAAGTCCCTAGGACCCGAACACGCCGAGTGAAATGCCCCCAGACCCAAACAAGCCCACCAAAATGCCTGACGACTCCAACACGCGCACCGAAATATCTCGTCATAAAAACCCCCACAAAAACGCCCCAGGACCCCAACACACCCAACAAAACACCCGAAACCCAAACACACTCACCGAAACGCCCCCAGAACCAAACATGCCGACCAAAAAGGCCTCAGGACCCGAACACGCCGAACAAAACGCCTCAGACAAAACAAGCCCACCAAAACGCCCCAGGACTCCAACACGTGCACCAAAACGCCCCAGAACCCCAACACGCCCAACAAAACTCCCCAGACCCAAACACGCTCACCGAAACGCCCCCAGACCCAAACACACCCACCAAAACGCCCCAGTCCGAAACACGCCCAACAAAATATTCCCCCACACCAGCCTACCAAAACGCCACCAGACCCAAACATGGCCACCAAAAAGGCCCCAGGATCCGAACATGCCGACCAAAACGCCCCAGAACCAAACAAGCCCACCAAAATGCCCGACTCCAACACGCGCACCGAAACACCTCGTCATAAAAACGCCCACCAAAACGCCCCAGGGCCCAACACGCCCAACAAAACACCCCAGACCCAAACACGCTCACTGAAACGCCCCAGACCCCAACACACCCAACAAAACACCCGAGACCCAAACACGCTCACCGAAACGCCCCCAGAACCAAACATGCCGACCAAAAAGGCCTCAGGACCCGAACACGCCGAACAAAACGCCTCAGACAAAACAAGCCCACCAAAACGCCCCAGGACTCCAACACGTGCACCAAAACGCCCCAGAACCCCAACACGCCCAACAAAACTCCCCAGACCCAAACACGCTCACCGAAACGCCCCCAGACCCAAACACACCCACCAAAACGCCCCAGTCCGAAACACGCCCAACAAAATATTCCCCCACACCAGCCTACCAAAACGCCACCAGACCCAAACATGGCCACCAAAAAGGCCCCAGGATCCGAACATGCCGACCAAAACGCCCCAGAACCAAACAAGCCCACCAAAATGCCCGACTCCAACACGCGCACCGAAACACCTCGTCATAAAAACGCCCACCAAAACGCCCCAGGGCCCAACACGCCCAACAAAATACCCCAGACCCAAACACGCTCACTGAAACGCCCCCAGACCCAAACACGCCCACCAAAACGCCCCCAGTCGCAAACACGCCCAACAAAACATTCCCCCAGATCAACCTACGAAAACGCCCTCAGACACAAACATGCTCACAAAAAGTCCCTAGGACCCGAACACGCCGAGTGAAATGCCCCCAGACACAAACATGCTCACAAAAAGTCCCTAGGACCCGAACACGCCGAGTGAAATGCCCCCAGACCCAAACAAGCCCACCAGAATGCCTGACGACTCCAACACGCGCACCGAAATATCTCGTCATAAAAACCCCCACAAAAACGCCCCAGGACCCCAACACACCCAACAAAACACCCGAGACCCAAACACACTCACCGAAACGCCCCCAGAACCAAACATGCCGACCAAAAAGGCCTCAGGACCCGAACACGCCGAACAAAACGCCTCAGACAAAACAAGCCCACCAAAACGCCCCAGGACTCCAACACGTGCACCAAAACGCCCCAGAACCCCAACACGCCCAACAAAACTCCCCAGACCCAAACACGCTCACCGAAACGCCCCCAGACCCAAACACACCCACCAAAACGCCCCAGTCCCAAACACGCCCAACAAAATATTCCCCCACACCAGCCTACCAAAACGCCACCAGACCCAAACATGGCCACCAAAAAGGCCCCAGGATCCGAACATGCCGACCAAAACGCCCCAGAACCAAACAAGCCCACCAAAATGCCCGACTCCAACACGCGCACCGAAACACCTCGTCATAAAAACGCCCACCAAAACGCCCCAGGGCCCAACACGCCCAACAAAATACCCCAGACCCAAACACGCTCACTGAAACGCCCCCAGACCCAAACACGCCCACCAAAACGCCCCCAGTCGCAAACACGCCCAACAAAACATTCCCCCAGATCAACCTACGAAAACGCCCTCAGACACAAACATGCTCACAAAAAGTCCCTAGGACCCGAACACGCCGAGTGAAATGCCCCCAGACACAAACATGCTCACAAAAAGTCCCTAGGACCCGAACACGCCGAGTGAAATGCCCCCAGACCCAAACAAGCCCACCAAAATGCCTGACGACTCCAACACGCGCACCGAAATATCTCGTCATAAAAACCCCCACAAAAACGCCCCAGGACCCCAACACACCCAACAAAACACCCGAGACCCAAACACACTCACCGAAACGCCCCCAGAACCAAACATGCCGACCAAAAAGGCCTCAGGACCCGAACACGCCGAACAAAACGCCTCAGACAAAACAAGCCCACCAAAACGCCCCAGGACTCCAACACGTGCACCAAAACGCCCCAGAACCCCAACACGCCCAACAAAACTCCCCAGACCCAAACACGCTCACCGAAACGCCCCCAGACCCAAACACACCCACCAAAACGCCCCAGTCCCAAACACGCCCAACAAAATATTCCCCCACACCAGCCTACCAAAACGCCACCAGACCCAAACATGGCCACCAAAAAGGCCCCAGGATCCGAACATGCCGACCAAAACGCCCCAGAACCAAACAAGCCCACCAAAATGCCCGACTCCAACACGCGCACCGAAACACCTCGTCATAAAAACGCCCACCAAAACGCCCCAGGGCCCAACACGCCCAACAAAACACCCCAGACCCAAACACGCTCACTGAAACGCCCCAGACCCCAACACACCCAACAAAACACCCGAGACCCAAACACGCTCACCGAAACGCCCCCAGAACCAAACATGCCGACCAAAAAGGCCTCAGGACCCGAACACGCCGAACAAAACGCCTCAGACAAAACAAGCCCACCAAAACGCCCCAGGACTCCAACACGTGCACCAAAACGCCCCAGAACCCCAACACGCCCAACAAAACTCCCCAGACCCAAACACGCTCACCGAAACGCCCCCAGACCCAAACACACCCACCAAAACGCCCCAGTCCGAAACACGCCCAACAAAATATTCCCCCACACCAGCCTACCAAAACGCCACCAGACCCAAACATGGCCACCAAAAAGGCCCCAGGATCCGAACATGCCGACCAAAACGCCCCAGAACCAAACAAGCCCACCAAAATGCCCGACTCCAACACGCGCACCGAAACACCTCGTCATAAAAACGCCCACCAAAACGCCCCAGGGCCCAACACGCCCAACAAAATACCCCAGACCCAAACACGCTCACTGAAACGCCCCCAGACCCAAACACGCCCACCAAAACGCCCCCAGTCGCAAACACGCCCAACAAAACATTCCCCCAGATCAACCTACGAAAACGCCCTCAGACACAAACATGCTCACAAAAAGTCCCTAGGACCCGAACACGCCGAGTGAAATGCCCCCAGACACAAACATGCTCACAAAAAGTCCCTAGGACCCGAACACGCCGAGTGAAATGCCCCCAGACCCAAACAAGCCCACCAAAATGCCTGACGACTCCAACACGCGCACCGAAATATCTCGTCATAAAAACCCCCACAAAAACGCCCCAGGACCCCAACACACCCAACAAAACACCCGAAACCCAAACACACTCACCGAAACGCCCCCAGAACCAAACATGCCGACCAAAAAGGCCTCAGGACCCGAACACGCCGAACAAAACGCCTCAGACAAAACAAGCCCACCAAAACGCCCCAGGACTCCAACACGTGCACCAAAACGCCCCAGAACCCCAACACGCCCAACAAAACTCCCCAGACCCAAACACGCTCACCGAAACGCCCCCAGACCCAAACACACCCACCAAAACGCCCCAGTCCCAAACACGCCCAACAAAATATTCCCCCACACCAGCCTACCAAAACGCCACCAGACCCAAACATGGCCACCAAAAAGGCCCCAGGATCCGAACATGCCGACCAAAACGCCCCAGAACCAAACAAGCCCACCAAAATGCCCGACTCCAACACGCGCACCGAAACACCTCGTCATAAAAACGCCCACCAAAACGCCCCAGGGCCCAACACGCCCAACAAAACACCCCAGACCCAAACACGCTCACTGAAACGCCCCCAGACCCAAACACGCCCACCAAAACGCCCCCAGTCCCAAACACGCCCAACAAAACATTCCCCCAGATCAGCCTACGAAAACGCCCCCAGACACAAACATGCTCACAAAAAGTCCCTAGGACCCGAACACGCCGAGTGAAATGCCCCCAGACCCAAACAAGCCCACCAGAATGCCTGACGACTCCAACACGCGCACCGAAATATCTCGTCATAAAAACCCCCACAAAAACGCCCCAGGACCCCAACACACCCAACAAAACACCCGAGACCCAAACACACTCACCGAAACGCCCCCAGAACCAAACATGCCGACCAAAAAGGCCTCAGGACCCGAACACGCCGAACAAAACGCCTCAGACAAAACAAGCCCACCAAAACGCCCCAGGACTCCAACACGTGCACCAAAACGCCCCAGAACCCCAACACGCCCAACAAAACTCCCCAGACCCAAACACGCTCACCGAAACGCCCCCAGACCCAAACACACCCACCAAAACGCCCCAGTCCCAAACACGCCCAACAAAATATTCCCCCACACCAGCCTACCAAAACGCCACCAGACCCAAACATGGCCACCAAAAAGGCCCCAGGATCCGAACATGCCGACCAAAACGCCCCAGAACCAAACAAGCCCACCAAAATGCCCGACTCCAACACGCGCACCGAAACACCTCGTCATAAAAACGCCCACCAAAACGCCCCAGGGCCCAACACGCCCAACAAAACACCCCAGACCCAAACACGCTCACTGAAACGCCCCCAGACCCAAACACGCCCACCAAAACGCCCCCAGTCGCAAACACGCCCAACAAAACATTCCCCCAGATCAACCTACGAAAACGCCCTCAGACACAAACATGCTCACAAAAAGTCCCTAGGACCCGAACACGCCGAGTGAAATGCCCCCAGACACAAACATGCTCACAAAAAGTCCCTAGGACCCGAACACGCCGAGTGAAATGCCCCCAGACCCAAACAAGCCCACCAAAATGCCTGACGACTCCAACACGCGCACCGAAATATCTCGTCATAAAAACCCCCACAAAAACGCCCCAGGACCCCAACACACCCAACAAAACACCCGAAACCCAAACACACTCACCGAAACGCCCCCAGAACCAAACATGCCGACCAAAAAGGCCTCAGGACCCGAACACGCCGAACAAAACGCCTCAGACAAAACAAGCCCACCAAAACGCCCCAGGACTCCAACACGTGCACCAAAACGCCCCAGAACCCCAACACGCCCAACAAAACTCCCCAGACCCAAACACGCTCACCGAAACGCCCCCAGACCCAAACACACCCACCAAAACGCCCCAGTCCCAAACACGCCCAACAAAACATTCCCCCACACCAACCTACCAAAACGCCACCAGACCCAAACATGGCCACCAAAAAGGCCCCAGGATCCGAACATGCCGACCAAAACGCCCCAGAACCAAACAAGCCCACCAAAATGCCCGACTCCAACACGCGCACCGAAACACCTCGTCATAAAAACGCCCACCAAAACGCCCCAGGGCCCAACACGCCCAACAAAATACCCCAGACCCAAACACGCTCACTGAAACGCCCCCAGACCCAAACACGCCCACCAAAACGCCCCCAGTCGCAAACACGCCCAACAAAACATTCCCCCAGATCAACCTACGAAAACGCCCTCAGACACAAACATGCTCACAAAAAGTCCCTAGGACCCGAACACGCCGAGTGAAATGCCCCCAGACACAAACATGCTCACAAAAAGTCCCTAGGACCCGAACACGCCGAGTGAAATGCCCCCAGACCCAAACAAGCCCACCAAAATGCCTGACGACTCCAACACGCGCACCGAAATATCTCGTCATAAAAACCCCCACAAAAACGCCCCAGGACCCCAACACACCCAACAAAACACCCGAAACCCAAACACACTCACCGAAACGCCCCCAGAACCAAACATGCCGACCAAAAAGGCCTCAGGACCCGAACACGCCGAACAAAACGCCTCAGACAAAACAAGCCCACCAAAACGCCCCAGGACTCCAACACGTGCACCAAAACGCCCCAGAACCCCAACACGCCCAACAAAACTCCCCAGACCCAAACACGCTCACCGAAACGCCCCCAGACCCAAACACACCCACCAAAACGCCCCAGTCCCAAACACGCCCAACAAAATATTCCCCCACACCAGCCTACCAAAACGCCACCAGACCCAAACATGGCCACCAAAAAGGCCCCAGGATCCGAACATGCCGACCAAAACGCCCCAGAACCAAACAAGCCCACCAAAATGCCCGACTCCAACACGCGCACCGAAACACCTCGTCATAAAAACGCCCACCAAAACGCCCCAGGGCCCAACACGCCCAACAAAACACCCCAGACCCAAACACGCTCACTGAAACGCCCCCAGACCCAAACACGCCCACCAAAACGCCCCCAGTCCCAAACACGCCCAACAAAACATTCCCCCAGATCAGCCTACGAAAACGCCCCCAGACACAAACATGCTCACAAAAAGTCCCTAGGACCCGAACACGCCGAGTGAAATGCCCCCAGACCCAAACAAGCCCACCAGAATGCCTGACGACTCCAACACGCGCACCGAAATATCTCGTCATAAAAACCCCCACAAAAACGCCCCAGGACCCCAACACACCCAACAAAACACCCGAGACCCAAACACACTCACCGAAACGCCCCCAGAACCAAACATGCCGACCAAAAAGGCCTCAGGACCCGAACACGCCGAACAAAACGCCTCAGACAAAACAAGCCCACCAAAACGCCCCAGGACTCCAACACGTGCACCAAAACGCCCCAGAACCCCAACACGCCCAACAAAACTCCCCAGACCCAAACACGCTCACCGAAACGCCCCCAGACCCAAACACACCCACCAAAACGCCCCAGTCCCAAACACGCCCAACAAAATATTCCCCCACACCAGCCTACCAAAACGCCACCAGACCCAAACATGGCCACCAAAAAGGCCCCAGGATCCGAACATGCCGACCAAAACGCCCCAGAACCAAACAAGCCCACCAAAATGCCCGACTCCAACACGCGCACCGAAACACCTCGTCATAAAAACGCCCACCAAAACGCCCCAGGGCCCAACACGCCCAACAAAACACCCCAGACCCAAACACGCTCACTGAAACGCCCCAGACCCCAACACACCCAACAAAACACCCGAGACCCAAACACGCTCACCGAAACGCCCCCAGAACCAAACATGCCGACCAAAAAGGCCTCAGGACCCGAACACGCCGAACAAAACGCCTCAGACAAAACAAGCCCACCAAAACGCCCCAGGACTCCAACACGTGCACCAAAACGCCCCAGAACCCCAACACGCCCAACAAAACTCCCCAGACCCAAACACGCTCACCGAAACGCCCCCAGACCCAAACACACCCACCAAAACGCCCCAGTCCGAAACACGCCCAACAAAATATTCCCCCACACCAGCCTACCAAAACGCCACCAGACCCAAACATGGCCACCAAAAAGGCCCCAGGATCCGAACATGCCGACCAAAACGCCCCAGAACCAAACAAGCCCACCAAAATGCCCGACTCCAACACGCGCACCGAAACACCTCGTCATAAAAACGCCCACCAAAACGCCCCAGGGCCCAACACGCCCAACAAAATACCCCAGACCCAAACACGCTCACTGAAACGCCCCCAGACCCAAACACGCCCACCAAAACGCCCCCAGTCGCAAACACGCCCAACAAAACATTCCCCCAGATCAACCTACGAAAACGCCCTCAGACACAAACATGCTCACAAAAAGTCCCTAGGACCCGAACACGCCGAGTGAAATGCCCCCAGACACAAACATGCTCACAAAAAGTCCCTAGGACCCGAACACGCCGAGTGAAATGCCCCCAGACCCAAACAAGCCCACCAAAATGCCTGACGACTCCAACACGCGCACCGAAATATCTCGTCATAAAAACCCCCACAAAAACGCCCCAGGACCCCAACACACCCAACAAAACACCCGAAACCCAAACACACTCACCGAAACGCCCCCAGAACCAAACATGCCGACCAAAAAGGCCTCAGGACCCGAACACGCCGAACAAAACGCCTCAGACAAAACAAGCCCACCAAAACGCCCCAGGACTCCAACACGTGCACCAAAACGCCCCAGAACCCCAACACGCCCAACAAAACTCCCCAGACCCAAACACGCTCACCGAAACGCCCCCAGACCCAAACACACCCACCAAAACGCCCCAGTCCCAAACACGCCCAACAAAATATTCCCCCACACCAGCCTACCAAAACGCCACCAGACCCAAACATGGCCACCAAAAAGGCCCCAGGATCCGAACATGCCGACCAAAACGCCCCAGAACCAAACAAGCCCACCAAAATGCCCGACTCCAACACGCGCACCGAAACACCTCGTCATAAAAACGCCCACCAAAACGCCCCAGGGCCCAACACGCCCAACAAAACACCCCAGACCCAAACACGCTCACTGAAACGCCCCCAGACCCAAACACGCCCACCAAAACGCCCCCAGTCCCAAACACGCCCAACAAAACATTCCCCCAGATCAGCCTACGAAAACGCCCCCAGACACAAACATGCTCACAAAAAGTCCCTAGGACCCGAACACGCCGAGTGAAATGCCCCCAGACCCAAACAAGCCCACCAGAATGCCTGACGACTCCAACACGCGCACCGAAATATCTCGTCATAAAAACCCCCACAAAAACGCCCCAGGACCCCAACACACCCAACAAAACACCCGAGACCCAAACACACTCACCGAAACGCCCCCAGAACCAAACATGCCGACCAAAAAGGCCTCAGGACCCGAACACGCCGAACAAAACGCCTCAGACAAAACAAGCCCACCAAAACGCCCCAGGACTCCAACACGTGCACCAAAACGCCCCAGAACCCCAACACGCCCAACAAAACTCCCCAGACCCAAACACGCTCACCGAAACGCCCCCAGACCCAAACACACCCACCAAAACGCCCCAGTCCCAAACACGCCCAACAAAATATTCCCCCACACCAGCCTACCAAAACGCCACCAGACCCAAACATGGCCACCAAAAAGGCCCCAGGATCCGAACATGCCGACCAAAACGCCCCAGAACCAAACAAGCCCACCAAAATGCCCGACTCCAACACGCGCACCGAAACACCTCGTCATAAAAACGCCCACCAAAACGCCCCAGGGCCCAACACGCCCAACAAAACACCCCAGACCCAAACACGCTCACTGAAACGCCCCAGACCCCAACACACCCAACAAAACACCCGAGACCCAAACACGCTCACCGAAACGCCCCCAGAACCAAACATGCCGACCAAAAAGGCCTCAGGACCCGAACACGCCGAACAAAACGCCTCAGACAAAACAAGCCCACCAAAACGCCCCAGGACTCCAACACGTGCACCAAAACGCCCCAGAACCCCAACACGCCCAACAAAACTCCCCAGACCCAAACACGCTCACCGAAACGCCCCCAGACCCAAACACACCCACCAAAACGCCCCAGTCCGAAACACGCCCAACAAAATATTCCCCCACACCAGCCTACCAAAACGCCACCAGACCCAAACATGGCCACCAAAAAGGCCCCAGGATCCGAACATGCCGACCAAAACGCCCCAGAACCAAACAAGCCCACCAAAATGCCCGACTCCAACACGCGCACCGAAACACCTCGTCATAAAAACGCCCACCAAAACGCCCCAGGGCCCAACACGCCCAACAAAATACCCCAGACCCAAACACGCTCACTGAAACGCCCCCAGACCCAAACACGCCCACCAAAACGCCCCCAGTCGCAAACACGCCCAACAAAACATTCCCCCAGATCAACCTACGAAAACGCCCTCAGACACAAACATGCTCACAAAAAGTCCCTAGGACCCGAACACGCCGAGTGAAATGCCCCCAGACACAAACATGCTCACAAAAAGTCCCTAGGACCCGAACACGCCGAGTGAAATGCCCCCAGACCCAAACAAGCCCACCAAAATGCCTGACGACTCCAACACGCGCACCGAAATATCTCGTCATAAAAACCCCCACAAAAACGCCCCAGGACCCCAACACACCCAACAAAACACCCGAAACCCAAACACACTCACCGAAACGCCCCCAGAACCAAACATGCCGACCAAAAAGGCCTCAGGACCCGAACACGCCGAACAAAACGCCTCAGACAAAACAAGCCCACCAAAACGCCCCAGGACTCCAACACGTGCACCAAAACGCCCCAGAACCCCAACACGCCCAACAAAACTCCCCAGACCCAAACACGCTCACCGAAACGCCCCCAGACCCAAACACACCCACCAAAACGCCCCAGTCCCAAACACGCCCAACAAAATATTCCCCCACACCAGCCTACCAAAACGCCACCAGACCCAAACATGGCCACCAAAAAGGCCCCAGGATCCGAACATGCCGACCAAAACGCCCCAGAACCAAACAAGCCCACCAAAATGCCCGACTCCAACACGCGCACCGAAACACCTCGTCATAAAAACGCCCACCAAAACGCCCCAGGGCCCAACACGCCCAACAAAACACCCCAGACCCAAACACGCTCACTGAAACGCCCCCAGACCCAAACACGCCCACCAAAACGCCCCCAGTCCCAAACACGCCCAACAAAACATTCCCCCAGATCAGCCTACGAAAACGCCCCCAGACACAAACATGCTCACAAAAAGTCCCTAGGACCCGAACACGCCGAGTGAAATGCCCCCAGACCCAAACAAGCCCACCAAAATGCCTGACGACTCCAACACGCGCACCGAAATATCTCGTCATAAAAACCCCCACAAAAACGCCCCAGGACCCCAACACACCCAACAAAACACCCGAAACCCAAACACACTCACCGAAACGCCCCCAGAACCAAACATGCCGACCAAAAAGGCCTCAGGACCCGAACACGCCGAACAAAACGCCTCAGACAAAACAAGCCCACCAAAACGCCCCAGGACTCCAACACGTGCACCAAAACGCCCCAGAACCCCAACACGCCCAACAAAACTCCCCAGACCCAAACACGCTCACCGAAACGCCCCCAGACCCAAACACACCCACCAAAACGCCCCAGTCCCAAACACGCCCAACAAAATATTCCCCCACACCAGCCTACCAAAACGCCACCAGACCCAAACATGGCCACCAAAAAGGCCCCAGGATCCGAACATGCCGACCAAAACGCCCCAGAACCAAACAAGCCCACCAAAATGCCCGACTCCAACACGCGCACCGAAACACCTCGTCATAAAAACGCCCACCAAAACGCCCCAGGGCCCAACACGCCCAACAAAACACCCCAGACCCAAACACGCTCACTGAAACGCCCCCAGACCCAAACACGCCCACCAAAACGCCCCCAGTCCCAAACACGCCCAACAAAACATTCCCCCAGATCAGCCTACGAAAACGCCCCCAGACACAAACATGCTCACAAAAAGTCCCTAGGACCCGAACACGCCGAGTGAAATGCCCCCAGACCCAAACAAGCCCACCAGAATGCCTGACGACTCCAACACGCGCACCGAAATATCTCGTCATAAAAACCCCCACAAAAACGCCCCAGGACCCCAACACACCCAACAAAACACCCGAGACCCAAACACACTCACCGAAACGCCCCCAGAACCAAACATGCCGACCAAAAAGGCCTCAGGACCCGAACACGCCGAACAAAACGCCTCAGACAAAACAAGCCCACCAAAACGCCCCAGGACTCCAACACGTGCACCAAAACGCCCCAGAACCCCAACACGCCCAACAAAACTCCCCAGACCCAAACACGCTCACCGAAACGCCCCCAGACCCAAACACACCCACCAAAACGCCCCAGTCCGAAACACGCCCAACAAAATATTCCCCCACACCAGCCTACCAAAACGCCACCAGACCCAAACATGGCCACCAAAAAGGCCCCAGGATCCGAACATGCCGACCAAAACGCCCCAGAACCAAACAAGCCCACCAAAATGCCCGACTCCAACACGCGCACCGAAACACCTCGTCATAAAAACGCCCACCAAAACGCCCCAGGGCCCAACACGCCCAACAAAATACCCCAGACCCAAACACGCTCACTGAAACGCCCCCAGACCCAAACACGCCCACCAAAACGCCCCCAGTCGCAAACACGCCCAACAAAACATTCCCCCAGATCAACCTACGAAAACGCCCTCAGACACAAACATGCTCACAAAAAGTCCCTAGGACCCGAACACGCCGAGTGAAATGCCCCCAGACACAAACATGCTCACAAAAAGTCCCTAGGACCCGAACACGCCGAGTGAAATGCCCCCAGACCCAAACAAGCCCACCAGAATGCCTGACGACTCCAACACGCGCACCGAAATATCTCGTCATAAAAACCCCCACAAAAACGCCCCAGGACCCCAACACACCCAACAAAACACCCGAGACCCAAACACACTCACCGAAACGCCCCCAGAACCAAACATGCCGACCAAAAAGGCCTCAGGACCCGAACACGCCGAACAAAACGCCTCAGACAAAACAAGCCCACCAAAACGCCCCAGGACTCCAACACGTGCACCAAAACGCCCCAGAACCCCAACACGCCCAACAAAACTCCCCAGACCCAAACACGCTCACCGAAACGCCCCCAGACCCAAACACACCCACCAAAACGCCCCAGTCCCAAACACGCCCAACAAAATATTCCCCCACACCAGCCTACCAAAACGCCACCAGACCCAAACATGGCCACCAAAAAGGCCCCAGGATCCGAACATGCCGACCAAAACGCCCCAGAACCAAACAAGCCCACCAAAATGCCCGACTCCAACACGCGCACCGAAACACCTCGTCATAAAAACGCCCACCAAAACGCCCCAGGGCCCAACACGCCCAACAAAATACCCCAGACCCAAACACGCTCACTGAAACGCCCCCAGACCCAAACACGCCCACCAAAACGCCCCCAGTCGCAAACACGCCCAACAAAACATTCCCCCAGATCAACCTACGAAAACGCCCTCAGACACAAACATGCTCACAAAAAGTCCCTAGGACCCGAACACGCCGAGTGAAATGCCCCCAGACACAAACATGCTCACAAAAAGTCCCTAGGACCCGAACACGCCGAGTGAAATGCCCCCAGACCCAAACAAGCCCACCAAAATGCCTGACGACTCCAACACGCGCACCGAAATATCTCGTCATAAAAACCCCCACAAAAACGCCCCAGGACCCCAACACACCCAACAAAACACCCGAAACCCAAACACACTCACCGAAACGCCCCCAGAACCAAACATGCCGACCAAAAAGGCCTCAGGACCCGAACACGCCGAACAAAACGCCTCAGACAAAACAAGCCCACCAAAACGCCCCAGGACTCCAACACGTGCACCAAAACGCCCCAGAACCCCAACACGCCCAACAAAACTCCCCAGACCCAAACACGCTCACCGAAACGCCCCCAGACCCAAACACACCCACCAAAACGCCCCAGTCCCAAACACGCCCAACAAAATATTCCCCCACACCAGCCTACCAAAACGCCACCAGACCCAAACATGGCCACCAAAAAGGCCCCAGGATCCGAACATGCCGACCAAAACGCCCCAGAACCAAACAAGCCCACCAAAATGCCCGACTCCAACACGCGCACCGAAACACCTCGTCATAAAAACGCCCACCAAAACGCCCCAGGGCCCAACACGCCCAACAAAATACCCCAGACCCAAACACGCTCACTGAAACGCCCCCAGACCCAAACACGCCCACCAAAACGCCCCCAGTCGCAAACACGCCCAACAAAACATTCCCCCAGATCAACCTACGAAAACGCCCTCAGACACAAACATGCTCACAAAAAGTCCCTAGGACCCGAACACGCCGAGTGAAATGCCCCCAGACACAAACATGCTCACAAAAAGTCCCTAGGACCCGAACACGCCGAGTGAAATGCCCCCAGACCCAAACAAGCCCACCAAAATGCCTGACGACTCCAACACGCGCACCGAAATATCTCGTCATAAAAACCCCCACAAAAACGCCCCAGGACCCCAACACACCCAACAAAACACCCGAAACCCAAACACACTCACCGAAACGCCCCCAGAACCAAACATGCCGACCAAAAAGGCCTCAGGACCCGAACACGCCGAACAAAACGCCTCAGACAAAACAAGCCCACCAAAACGCCCCAGGACTCCAACACGTGCACCAAAACGCCCCAGAACCCCAACACGCCCAACAAAACTCCCCAGACCCAAACACGCTCACCGAAACGCCCCCAGACCCAAACACACCCACCAAAACGCCCCAGTCCGAAACACGCCCAACAAAATATTCCCCCACACCAGCCTACCAAAACGCCACCAGACCCAAACATGGCCACCAAAAAGGCCCCAGGATCCGAACATGCCGACCAAAACGCCCCAGAACCAAACAAGCCCACCAAAATGCCCGACTCCAACACGCGCACCGAAACACCTCGTCATAAAAACGCCCACCAAAACGCCCCAGGGCCCAACACGCCCAACAAAATACCCCAGACCCAAACACGCTCACTGAAACGCCCCCAGACCCAAACACGCCCACCAAAACGCCCCCAGTCGCAAACACGCCCAACAAAACATTCCCCCAGATCAACCTACGAAAACGCCCTCAGACACAAACATGCTCACAAAAAGTCCCTAGGACCCGAACACGCCGAGTGAAATGCCCCCAGACACAAACATGCTCACAAAAAGTCCCTAGGACCCGAACACGCCGAGTGAAATGCCCCCAGACCCAAACAAGCCCACCAAAATGCCTGACGACTCCAACACGCGCACCGAAATATCTCGTCATAAAAACCCCCACAAAAACGCCCCAGGACCCCAACACACCCAACAAAACACCCGAAACCCAAACACACTCACCGAAACGCCCCCAGAACCAAACATGCCGACCAAAAAGGCCTCAGGACCCGAACACGCCGAACAAAACGCCTCAGACAAAACAAGCCCACCAAAACGCCCCAGGACTCCAACACGTGCACCAAAACGCCCCAGAACCCCAACACGCCCAACAAAACTCCCCAGACCCAAACACGCTCACCGAAACGCCCCCAGACCCAAACACACCCACCAAAACGCCCCAGTCCCAAACACGCCCAACAAAATATTCCCCCACACCAGCCTACCAAAACGCCACCAGACCCAAACATGGCCACCAAAAAGGCCCCAGGATCCGAACATGCCGACCAAAACGCCCCAGAACCAAACAAGCCCACCAAAATGCCCGACTCCAACACGCGCACCGAAACACCTCGTCATAAAAACGCCCACCAAAACGCCCCAGGGCCCAACACGCCCAACAAAACACCCCAGACCCAAACACGCTCACTGAAACGCCCCAGACCCCAACACACCCAACAAAACACCCGAGACCCAAACACGCTCACCGAAACGCCCCCAGAACCAAACATGCCGACCAAAAAGGCCTCAGGACCCGAACACGCCGAACAAAACGCCTCAGACAAAACAAGCCCACCAAAACGCCCCAGGACTCCAACACGTGCACCAAAACGCCCCAGAACCCCAACACGCCCAACAAAACTCCCCAGACCCAAACACGCTCACCGAAACGCCCCCAGACCCAAACACACCCACCAAAACGCCCCAGTCCGAAACACGCCCAACAAAATATTCCCCCACACCAGCCTACCAAAACGCCACCAGACCCAAACATGGCCACCAAAAAGGCCCCAGGATCCGAACATGCCGACCAAAACGCCCCAGAACCAAACAAGCCCACCAAAATGCCCGACTCCAACACGCGCACCGAAACACCTCGTCATAAAAACGCCCACCAAAACGCCCCAGGGCCCAACACGCCCAACAAAATACCCCAGACCCAAACACGCTCACTGAAACGCCCCCAGACCCAAACACGCCCACCAAAACGCCCCCAGTCGCAAACACGCCCAACAAAACATTCCCCCAGATCAACCTACGAAAACGCCCTCAGACACAAACATGCTCACAAAAAGTCCCTAGGACCCGAACACGCCGAGTGAAATGCCCCCAGACACAAACATGCTCACAAAAAGTCCCTAGGACCCGAACACGCCGAGTGAAATGCCCCCAGACCCAAACAAGCCCACCAAAATGCCTGACGACTCCAACACGCGCACCGAAATATCTCGTCATAAAAACCCCCACAAAAACGCCCCAGGACCCCAACACACCCAACAAAACACCCGAAACCCAAACACACTCACCGAAACGCCCCCAGAACCAAACATGCCGACCAAAAAGGCCTCAGGACCCGAACACGCCGAACAAAACGCCTCAGACAAAACAAGCCCACCAAAACGCCCCAGGACTCCAACACGTGCACCAAAACGCCCCAGAACCCCAACACGCCCAACAAAACTCCCCAGACCCAAACACGCTCACCGAAACGCCCCCAGACCCAAACACACCCACCAAAACGCCCCAGTCCCAAACACGCCCAACAAAATATTCCCCCACACCAGCCTACCAAAACGCCACCAGACCCAAACATGGCCACCAAAAAGGCCCCAGGATCCGAACATGCCGACCAAAACGCCCCAGAACCAAACAAGCCCACCAAAATGCCCGACTCCAACACGCGCACCGAAACACCTCGTCATAAAAACGCCCACCAAAACGCCCCAGGGCCCAACACGCCCAACAAAATACCCCAGACCCAAACACGCTCACTGAAACGCCCCCAGACCCAAACACGCCCACCAAAACGCCCCCAGTCGCAAACACGCCCAACAAAACATTCCCCCAGATCAACCTACGAAAACGCCCTCAGACACAAACATGCTCACAAAAAGTCCCTAGGACCCGAACACGCCGAGTGAAATGCCCCCAGACACAAACATGCTCACAAAAAGTCCCTAGGACCCGAACACGCCGAGTGAAATGCCCCCAGACCCAAACAAGCCCACCAAAATGCCTGACGACTCCAACACGCGCACCGAAATATCTCGTCATAAAAACCCCCACAAAAACGCCCCAGGACCCCAACACACCCAACAAAACACCCGAAACCCAAACACACTCACCGAAACGCCCCCAGAACCAAACATGCCGACCAAAAAGGCCTCAGGACCCGAACACGCCGAACAAAACGCCTCAGACAAAACAAGCCCACCAAAACGCCCCAGGACTCCAACACGTGCACCAAAACGCCCCAGAACCCCAACACGCCCAACAAAACTCCCCAGACCCAAACACGCTCACCGAAACGCCCCCAGACCCAAACACACCCACCAAAACGCCCCAGTCCCAAACACGCCCAACAAAATATTCCCCCACACCAGCCTACCAAAACGCCACCAGACCCAAACATGGCCACCAAAAAGGCCCCAGGATCCGAACATGCCGACCAAAACGCCCCAGAACCAAACAAGCCCACCAAAATGCCCGACTCCAACACGCGCACCGAAACACCTCGTCATAAAAACGCCCACCAAAACGCCCCAGGGCCCAACACGCCCAACAAAACACCCCAGACCCAAACACGCTCACTGAAACGCCCCCAGACCCAAACACGCCCACCAAAACGCCCCCAGTCCCAAACACGCCCAACAAAACATTCCCCCAGATCAGCCTACGAAAACGCCCCCAGACACAAACATGCTCACAAAAAGTCCCTAGGACCCGAACACGCCGAGTGAAATGCCCCCAGACCCAAACAAGCCCACCAGAATGCCTGACGACTCCAACACGCGCACCGAAATATCTCGTCATAAAAACCCCCACAAAAACGCCCCAGGACCCCAACACACCCAACAAAACACCCGAGACCCAAACACACTCACCGAAACGCCCCCAGAACCAAACATGCCGACCAAAAAGGCCTCAGGACCCGAACACGCCGAACAAAACGCCTCAGACAAAACAAGCCCACCAAAACGCCCCAGGACTCCAACACGTGCACCAAAACGCCCCAGAACCCCAACACGCCCAACAAAACTCCCCAGACCCAAACACGCTCACCGAAACGCCCCCAGACCCAAACACACCCACCAAAACGCCCCAGTCCCAAACACGCCCAACAAAATATTCCCCCACACCAGCCTACCAAAACGCCACCAGACCCAAACATGGCCACCAAAAAGGCCCCAGGATCCGAACATGCCGACCAAAACGCCCCAGAACCAAACAAGCCCACCAAAATGCCCGACTCCAACACGCGCACCGAAACACCTCGTCATAAAAACGCCCACCAAAACGCCCCAGGGCCCAACACGCCCAACAAAACACCCCAGACCCAAACACGCTCACTGAAACGCCCCCAGACCCAAACACGCCCACCAAAACGCCCCCAGTCGCAAACACGCCCAACAAAACATTCCCCCAGATCAACCTACGAAAACGCCCTCAGACACAAACATGCTCACAAAAAGTCCCTAGGACCCGAACACGCCGAGTGAAATGCCCCCAGACACAAACATGCTCACAAAAAGTCCCTAGGACCCGAACACGCCGAGTGAAATGCCCCCAGACCCAAACAAGCCCACCAAAATGCCTGACGACTCCAACACGCGCACCGAAATATCTCGTCATAAAAACCCCCACAAAAACGCCCCAGGACCCCAACACACCCAACAAAACACCCGAGACCCAAACACACTCACCGAAACGCCCCCAGAACCAAACATGCCGACCAAAAAGGCCTCAGGACCCGAACACGCCGAACAAAACGCCTCAGACAAAACAAGCCCACCAAAACGCCCCAGGACTCCAACACGTGCACCAAAACGCCCCAGAACCCCAACACGCCCAACAAAACTCCCCAGACCCAAACACGCTCACCGAAACGCCCCCAGACCCAAACACACCCACCAAAACGCCCCAGTCCGAAACACGCCCAACAAAATATTCCCCCACACCAGCCTACCAAAACGCCACCAGACCCAAACATGGCCACCAAAAAGGCCCCAGGATCCGAACATGCCGACCAAAACGCCCCAGAACCAAACAAGCCCACCAAAATGCCCGACTCCAACACGCGCACCGAAACACCTCGTCATAAAAACGCCCACCAAAACGCCCCAGGGCCCAACACGCCCAACAAAACACCCCAGACCCAAACACGCTCACTGAAACGCCCCCAGACCCAAACACGCCCACCAAAACGCCCCCAGTCCCAAACACGCCCAACAAAACATTCCCCCAGATCAGCCTACGAAAACGCCCCCAGACACAAACATGCTCACAAAAAGTCCCTAGGACCCGAACACGCCGAGTGAAATGCCCCCAGACCCAAACAAGCCCACCAAAATGCCTGACGACTCCAACACGCGCACCGAAATATCTCGTCATAAAAACCCCCACAAAAACGCCCCAGGACCCCAACACACCCAACAAAACACCCGAAACCCAAACACACTCACCGAAACGCCCCCAGAACCAAACATGCCGACCAAAAAGGCCTCAGGACCCGAACACGCCGAACAAAACGCCTCAGACAAAACAAGCCCACCAAAACGCCCCAGGACTCCAACACGTGCACCAAAACGCCCCAGAACCCCAACACGCCCAACAAAACTCCCCAGACCCAAACACGCTCACCGAAACGCCCCCAGACCCAAACACACCCACCAAAACGCCCCAGTCCCAAACACGCCCAACAAAATATTCCCCCACACCAGCCTACCAAAACGCCACCAGACCCAAACATGGCCACCAAAAAGGCCCCAGGATCCGAACATGCCGACCAAAACGCCCCAGAACCAAACAAGCCCACCAAAATGCCCGACTCCAACACGCGCACCGAAACACCTCGTCATAAAAACGCCCACCAAAACGCCCCAGGGCCCAACACGCCCAACAAAACACCCCAGACCCAAACACGCTCACTGAAACGCCCCCAGACCCAAACACGCCCACCAAAACGCCCCCAGTCCCAAACACGCCCAACAAAACATTCCCCCAGATCAGCCTACGAAAACGCCCCCAGACACAAACATGCTCACAAAAAGTCCCTAGGACCCGAACACGCCGAGTGAAATGCCCCCAGACCCAAACAAGCCCACCAGAATGCCTGACGACTCCAACACGCGCACCGAAATATCTCGTCATAAAAACCCCCACAAAAACGCCCCAGGACCCCAACACACCCAACAAAACACCCGAGACCCAAACACACTCACCGAAACGCCCCCAGAACCAAACATGCCGACCAAAAAGGCCTCAGGACCCGAACACGCCGAACAAAACGCCTCAGACAAAACAAGCCCACCAAAACGCCCCAGGACTCCAACACGTGCACCAAAACGCCCCAGAACCCCAACACGCCCAACAAAACTCCCCAGACCCAAACACGCTCACCGAAACGCCCCCAGACCCAAACACACCCACCAAAACGCCCCAGTCCCAAACACGCCCAACAAAATATTCCCCCACACCAGCCTACCAAAACGCCACCAGACCCAAACATGGCCACCAAAAAGGCCCCAGGATCCGAACATGCCGACCAAAACGCCCCAGAACCAAACAAGCCCACCAAAATGCCCGACTCCAACACGCGCACCGAAACACCTCGTCATAAAAACGCCCACCAAAACGCCCCAGGGCCCAACACGCCCAACAAAATACCCCAGACCCAAACACGCTCACTGAAACGCCCCCAGACCCAAACACGCCCACCAAAACGCCCCCAGTCGCAAACACGCCCAACAAAACATTCCCCCAGATCAACCTACGAAAACGCCCTCAGACACAAACATGCTCACAAAAAGTCCCTAGGACCCGAACACGCCGAGTGAAATGCCCCCAGACACAAACATGCTCACAAAAAGTCCCTAGGACCCGAACACGCCGAGTGAAATGCCCCCAGACCCAAACAAGCCCACCAAAATGCCTGACGACTCCAACACGCGCACCGAAATATCTCGTCATAAAAACCCCCACAAAAACGCCCCAGGACCCCAACACACCCAACAAAACACCCGAAACCCAAACACACTCACCGAAACGCCCCCAGAACCAAACATGCCGACCAAAAAGGCCTCAGGACCCGAACACGCCGAACAAAACGCCTCAGACAAAACAAGCCCACCAAAACGCCCCAGGACTCCAACACGTGCACCAAAACGCCCCAGAACCCCAACACGCCCAACAAAACTCCCCAGACCCAAACACGCTCACCGAAACGCCCCCAGACCCAAACACACCCACCAAAACGCCCCAGTCCCAAACACGCCCAACAAAATATTCCCCCACACCAGCCTACCAAAACGCCACCAGACCCAAACATGGCCACCAAAAAGGCCCCAGGATCCGAACATGCCGACCAAAACGCCCCAGAACCAAACAAGCCCACCAAAATGCCCGACTCCAACACGCGCACCGAAACACCTCGTCATAAAAACGCCCACCAAAACGCCCCAGGGCCCAACACGCCCAACAAAATACCCCAGACCCAAACACGCTCACTGAAACGCCCCCAGACCCAAACACGCCCACCAAAACGCCCCCAGTCGCAAACACGCCCAACAAAACATTCCCCCAGATCAACCTACGAAAACGCCCTCAGACACAAACATGCTCACAAAAAGTCCCTAGGACCCGAACACGCCGAGTGAAATGCCCCCAGACACAAACATGCTCACAAAAAGTCCCTAGGACCCGAACACGCCGAGTGAAATGCCCCCAGACCCAAACAAGCCCACCAAAATGCCTGACGACTCCAACACGCGCACCGAAATATCTCGTCATAAAAACCCCCACAAAAACGCCCCAGGACCCCAACACACCCAACAAAACACCCGAAACCCAAACACACTCACCGAAACGCCCCCAGAACCAAACATGCCGACCAAAAAGGCCTCAGGACCCGAACACGCCGAACAAAACGCCTCAGACAAAACAAGCCCACCAAAACGCCCCAGGACTCCAACACGTGCACCAAAACGCCCCAGAACCCCAACACGCCCAACAAAACTCCCCAGACCCAAACACGCTCACCGAAACGCCCCCAGACCCAAACACACCCACCAAAACGCCCCAGTCCCAAACACGCCCAACAAAATATTCCCCCACACCAGCCTACCAAAACGCCACCAGACCCAAACATGGCCACCAAAAAGGCCCCAGGATCCGAACATGCCGACCAAAACGCCCCAGAACCAAACAAGCCCACCAAAATGCCCGACTCCAACACGCGCACCGAAACACCTCGTCATAAAAACGCCCACCAAAACGCCCCAGGGCCCAACACGCCCAACAAAATACCCCAGACCCAAACACGCTCACTGAAACGCCCCCAGACCCAAACACGCCCACCAAAACGCCCCCAGTCGCAAACACGCCCAACAAAACATTCCCCCAGATCAACCTACGAAAACGCCCTCAGACACAAACATGCTCACAAAAAGTCCCTAGGACCCGAACACGCCGAGTGAAATGCCCCCAGACACAAACATGCTCACAAAAAGTCCCTAGGACCCGAACACGCCGAGTGAAATGCCCCCAGACCCAAACAAGCCCACCAAAATGCCTGACGACTCCAACACGCGCACCGAAATATCTCGTCATAAAAACCCCCACAAAAACGCCCCAGGACCCCAACACACCCAACAAAACACCCGAAACCCAAACACACTCACCGAAACGCCCCCAGAACCAAACATGCCGACCAAAAAGGCCTCAGGACCCGAACACGCCGAACAAAACGCCTCAGACAAAACAAGCCCACCAAAACGCCCCAGGACTCCAACACGTGCACCAAAACGCCCCAGAACCCCAACACGCCCAACAAAACTCCCCAGACCCAAACACGCTCACCGAAACGCCCCCAGACCCAAACACACCCACCAAAACGCCCCAGTCCCAAACACGCCCAACAAAATATTCCCCCACACCAGCCTACCAAAACGCCACCAGACCCAAACATGGCCACCAAAAAGGCCCCAGGATCCGAACATGCCGACCAAAACGCCCCAGAACCAAACAAGCCCACCAAAATGCCCGACTCCAACACGCGCACCGAAACACCTCGTCATAAAAACGCCCACCAAAACGCCCCAGGGCCCAACACGCCCAACAAAACACCCCAGACCCAAACACGCTCACTGAAACGCCCCCAGACCCAAACACGCCCACCAAAACGCCCCCAGTCCCAAACACGCCCAACAAAACATTCCCCCAGATCAGCCTACGAAAACGCCCCCAGACACAAACATGCTCACAAAAAGTCCCTAGGACCCGAACACGCCGAGTGAAATGCCCCCAGACCCAAACAAGCCCACCAGAATGCCTGACGACTCCAACACGCGCACCGAAATATCTCGTCATAAAAACCCCCACAAAAACGCCCCAGGACCCCAACACACCCAACAAAACACCCGAGACCCAAACACACTCACCGAAACGCCCCCAGAACCAAACATGCCGACCAAAAAGGCCTCAGGACCCGAACACGCCGAACAAAACGCCTCAGACAAAACAAGCCCACCAAAACGCCCCAGGACTCCAACACGTGCACCAAAACGCCCCAGAACCCCAACACGCCCAACAAAACTCCCCAGACCCAAACACGCTCACCGAAACGCCCCCAGACCCAAACACACCCACCAAAACGCCCCAGTCCCAAACACGCCCAACAAAATATTCCCCCACACCAGCCTACCAAAACGCCACCAGACCCAAACATGGCCACCAAAAAGGCCCCAGGATCCGAACATGCCGACCAAAACGCCCCAGAACCAAACAAGCCCACCAAAATGCCCGACTCCAACACGCGCACCGAAACACCTCGTCATAAAAACGCCCACCAAAACGCCCCAGGGCCCAACACGCCCAACAAAACACCCCAGACCCAAACACGCTCACTGAAACGCCCCAGACCCCAACACACCCAACAAAACACCCGAGACCCAAACACGCTCACCGAAACGCCCCCAGAACCAAACATGCCGACCAAAAAGGCCTCAGGACCCGAACACGCCGAACAAAACGCCTCAGACAAAACAAGCCCACCAAAACGCCCCAGGACTCCAACACGTGCACCAAAACGCCCCAGAACCCCAACACGCCCAACAAAACTCCCCAGACCCAAACACGCTCACCGAAACGCCCCCAGACCCAAACACACCCACCAAAACGCCCCAGTCCGAAACACGCCCAACAAAATATTCCCCCACACCAGCCTACCAAAACGCCACCAGACCCAAACATGGCCACCAAAAAGGCCCCAGGATCCGAACATGCCGACCAAAACGCCCCAGAACCAAACAAGCCCACCAAAATGCCCGACTCCAACACGCGCACCGAAACACCTCGTCATAAAAACGCCCACCAAAACGCCCCAGGGCCCAACACGCCCAACAAAACACCCCAGACCCAAACACGCTCACTGAAACGCCCCCAGACCCAAACACGCCCACCAAAACGCCCCCAGTCCCAAACACGCCCAACAAAACATTCCCCCAGATCAGCCTACGAAAACGCCCCCAGACACAAACATGCTCACAAAAAGTCCCTAGGACCCGAACACGCCGAGTGAAATGCCCCCAGACCCAAACAAGCCCACCAGAATGCCTGACGACTCCAACACGCGCACCGAAATATCTCGTCATAAAAACCCCCACAAAAACGCCCCAGGACCCCAACACACCCAACAAAACACCCGAGACCCAAACACACTCACCGAAACGCCCCCAGAACCAAACATGCCGACCAAAAAGGCCTCAGGACCCGAACACGCCGAACAAAACGCCTCAGACAAAACAAGCCCACCAAAACGCCCCAGGACTCCAACACGTGCACCAAAACGCCCCAGAACCCCAACACGCCCAACAAAACTCCCCAGACCCAAACACGCTCACCGAAACGCCCCCAGACCCAAACACACCCACCAAAACGCCCCAGTCCCAAACACGCCCAACAAAATATTCCCCCACACCAGCCTACCAAAACGCCACCAGACCCAAACATGGCCACCAAAAAGGCCCCAGGATCCGAACATGCCGACCAAAACGCCCCAGAACCAAACAAGCCCACCAAAATGCCCGACTCCAACACGCGCACCGAAACACCTCGTCATAAAAACGCCCACCAAAACGCCCCAGGGCCCAACACGCCCAACAAAACACCCCAGACCCAAACACGCTCACTGAAACGCCCCCAGACCCAAACACGCCCACCAAAACGCCCCCAGTCCCAAACACGCCCAACAAAACATTCCCCCAGATCAGCCTACGAAAACGCCCCCAGACACAAACATGCTCACAAAAAGTCCCTAGGACCCGAACACGCCGAGTGAAATGCCCCCAGACCCAAACAAGCCCACCAGAATGCCTGACGACTCCAACACGCGCACCGAAATATCTCGTCATAAAAACCCCCACAAAAACGCCCCAGGACCCCAACACACCCAACAAAACACCCGAGACCCAAACACACTCACCGAAACGCCCCCAGAACCAAACATGCCGACCAAAAAGGCCTCAGGACCCGAACACGCCGAACAAAACGCCTCAGACAAAACAAGCCCACCAAAACGCCCCAGGACTCCAACACGTGCACCAAAACGCCCCAGAACCCCAACACGCCCAACAAAACTCCCCAGACCCAAACACGCTCACCGAAACGCCCCCAGACCCAAACACACCCACCAAAACGCCCCAGTCCCAAACACGCCCAACAAAATATTCCCCCACACCAGCCTACCAAAACGCCACCAGACCCAAACATGGCCACCAAAAAGGCCCCAGGATCCGAACATGCCGACCAAAACGCCCCAGAACCAAACAAGCCCACCAAAATGCCCGACTCCAACACGCGCACCGAAACACCTCGTCATAAAAACGCCCACCAAAACGCCCCAGGGCCCAACACGCCCAACAAAACACCCCAGACCCAAACACGCTCACTGAAACGCCCCAGACCCCAACACACCCAACAAAACACCCGAGACCCAAACACGCTCACCGAAACGCCCCCAGAACCAAACATGCCGACCAAAAAGGCCTCAGGACCCGAACACGCCGAACAAAACGCCTCAGACAAAACAAGCCCACCAAAACGCCCCAGGACTCCAACACGTGCACCAAAACGCCCCAGAACCCCAACACGCCCAACAAAACTCCCCAGACCCAAACACGCTCACCGAAACGCCCCCAGACCCAAACACACCCACCAAAACGCCCCAGTCCGAAACACGCCCAACAAAATATTCCCCCACACCAGCCTACCAAAACGCCACCAGACCCAAACATGGCCACCAAAAAGGCCCCAGGATCCGAACATGCCGACCAAAACGCCCCAGAACCAAACAAGCCCACCAAAATGCCCGACTCCAACACGCGCACCGAAACACCTCGTCATAAAAACGCCCACCAAAACGCCCCAGGGCCCAACACGCCCAACAAAATACCCCAGACCCAAACACGCTCACTGAAACGCCCCCAGACCCAAACACGCCCACCAAAACGCCCCCAGTCGCAAACACGCCCAACAAAACATTCCCCCAGATCAACCTACGAAAACGCCCTCAGACACAAACATGCTCACAAAAAGTCCCTAGGACCCGAACACGCCGAGTGAAATGCCCCCAGACACAAACATGCTCACAAAAAGTCCCTAGGACCCGAACACGCCGAGTGAAATGCCCCCAGACCCAAACAAGCCCACCAAAATGCCTGACGACTCCAACACGCGCACCGAAATATCTCGTCATAAAAACCCCCACAAAAACGCCCCAGGACCCCAACACACCCAACAAAACACCCGAAACCCAAACACACTCACCGAAACGCCCCCAGAACCAAACATGCCGACCAAAAAGGCCTCAGGACCCGAACACGCCGAACAAAACGCCTCAGACAAAACAAGCCCACCAAAACGCCCCAGGACTCCAACACGTGCACCAAAACGCCCCAGAACCCCAACACGCCCAACAAAACTCCCCAGACCCAAACACGCTCACCGAAACGCCCCCAGACCCAAACACACCCACCAAAACGCCCCAGTCCCAAACACGCCCAACAAAATATTCCCCCACACCAGCCTACCAAAACGCCACCAGACCCAAACATGGCCACCAAAAAGGCCCCAGGATCCGAACATGCCGACCAAAACGCCCCAGAACCAAACAAGCCCACCAAAATGCCCGACTCCAACACGCGCACCGAAACACCTCGTCATAAAAACGCCCACCAAAACGCCCCAGGGCCCAACACGCCCAACAAAACACCCCAGACCCAAACACGCTCACTGAAACGCCCCCAGACCCAAACACGCCCACCAAAACGCCCCCAGTCCCAAACACGCCCAACAAAACATTCCCCCAGATCAGCCTACGAAAACGCCCCCAGACACAAACATGCTCACAAAAAGTCCCTAGGACCCGAACACGCCGAGTGAAATGCCCCCAGACCCAAACAAGCCCACCAGAATGCCTGACGACTCCAACACGCGCACCGAAATATCTCGTCATAAAAACCCCCACAAAAACGCCCCAGGACCCCAACACACCCAACAAAACACCCGAGACCCAAACACACTCACCGAAACGCCCCCAGAACCAAACATGCCGACCAAAAAGGCCTCAGGACCCGAACACGCCGAACAAAACGCCTCAGACAAAACAAGCCCACCAAAACGCCCCAGGACTCCAACACGTGCACCAAAACGCCCCAGAACCCCAACACGCCCAACAAAACTCCCTAGACCCAAACACGCTCACCGAAACGCCCCCAGACCCAAACACACCCACCAAAACGCCCCAGTCCGAAACACGCCCAACAAAATATTCCCCCACACCAGCCTACCAAAACGCCACCAGACCCAAACATGGCCACCAAAAAGGCCCCAGGATCCGAACATGCCGACCAAAACGCCCCAGAACCAAACAAGCCCACCAAAATGCCCGACTCCAACACGCGCACCGAAACACCTCGTCATAAAAACGCCCACCAAAACGCCCCAGGGCCCAACACGCCCAACAAAACACCCCAGACCCAAACACGCTCACTGAAACGCCCCAGACCCCAACACACCCAACAAAACACCCGAGACCCAAACACGCTCACCGAAACGCCCCCAGAACCAAACATGCCGACCAAAAAGGCCTCAGGACCCGAACACGCCGAACAAAACGCCTCAGACAAAACAAGCCCACCAAAACGCCCCAGGACTCCAACACGTGCACCAAAACGCCCCAGAACCCCAACACGCCCAACAAAACTCCCCAGACCCAAACACGCTCACCGAAACGCCCCCAGACCCAAACACACCCACCAAAACGCCCCAGTCCGAAACACGCCCAACAAAATATTCCCCCACACCAGCCTACCAAAACGCCACCAGACCCAAACATGGCCACCAAAAAGGCCCCAGGATCCGAACATGCCGACCAAAACGCCCCAGAACCAAACAAGCCCACCAAAATGCCCGACTCCAACACGCGCACCGAAACACCTCGTCATAAAAACGCCCACCAAAACGCCCCAGGGCCCAACACGCCCAACAAAATACCCCAGACCCAAACACGCTCACTGAAACGCCCCCAGACCCAAACACGCCCACCAAAACGCCCCCAGTCGCAAACACGCCCAACAAAACATTCCCCCAGATCAACCTACGAAAACGCCCTCAGACACAAACATGCTCACAAAAAGTCCCTAGGACCCGAACACGCCGAGTGAAATGCCCCCAGACACAAACATGCTCACAAAAAGTCCCTAGGACCCGAACACGCCGAGTGAAATGCCCCCAGACCCAAACAAGCCCACCAAAATGCCTGACGACTCCAACACGCGCACCGAAATATCTCGTCATAAAAACCCCCACAAAAACGCCCCAGGACCCCAACACACCCAACAAAACACCCGAAACCCAAACACACTCACCGAAACGCCCCCAGAACCAAACATGCCGACCAAAAAGGCCTCAGGACCCGAACACGCCGAACAAAACGCCTCAGACAAAACAAGCCCACCAAAACGCCCCAGGACTCCAACACGTGCACCAAAACGCCCCAGAACCCCAACACGCCCAACAAAACTCCCCAGACCCAAACACGCTCACCGAAACGCCCCCAGACCCAAACACACCCACCAAAACGCCCCAGTCCCAAACACGCCCAACAAAATATTCCCCCACACCAGCCTACCAAAACGCCACCAGACCCAAACATGGCCACCAAAAAGGCCCCAGGATCCGAACATGCCGACCAAAACGCCCCAGAACCAAACAAGCCCACCAAAATGCCCGACTCCAACACGCGCACCGAAACACCTCGTCATAAAAACGCCCACCAAAACGCCCCAGGGCCCAACACGCCCAACAAAATACCCCAGACCCAAACACGCTCACTGAAACGCCCCCAGACCCAAACACGCCCACCAAAACGCCCCCAGTCGCAAACACGCCCAACAAAACATTCCCCCAGATCAACCTACGAAAACGCCCTCAGACACAAACATGCTCACAAAAAGTCCCTAGGACCCGAACACGCCGAGTGAAATGCCCCCAGACACAAACATGCTCACAAAAAGTCCCTAGGACCCGAACACGCCGAGTGAAATGCCCCCAGACCCAAACAAGCCCACCAAAATGCCTGACGACTCCAACACGCGCACCGAAATATCTCGTCATAAAAACCCCCACAAAAACGCCCCAGGACCCCAACACACCCAACAAAACACCCGAGACCCAAACACACTCACCGAAACGCCCCCAGAACCAAACATGCCGACCAAAAAGGCCTCAGGACCCGAACACGCCGAACAAAACGCCTCAGACAAAACAAGCCCACCAAAACGCCCCAGGACTCCAACACGTGCACCAAAACGCCCCAGAACCCCAACACGCCCAACAAAACTCCCCAGACCCAAACACGCTCACCGAAACGCCCCCAGACCCAAACACACCCACCAAAACGCCCCAGTCCCAAACACGCCCAACAAAATATTCCCCCACACCAGCCTACCAAAACGCCACCAGACCCAAACATGGCCACCAAAAAGGCCCCAGGATCCGAACATGCCGACCAAAACGCCCCAGAACCAAACAAGCCCACCAAAATGCCCGACTCCAACACGCGCACCGAAACACCTCGTCATAAAAACGCCCACCAAAACGCCCCAGGGCCCAACACGCCCAACAAAACACCCCAGACCCAAACACGCTCACTGAAACGCCCCCAGACCCAAACACGCCCACCAAAACGCCCCCAGTCCCAAACACGCCCAACAAAACATTCCCCCAGATCAGCCTACGAAAACGCCCCCAGACACAAACATGCTCACAAAAAGTCCCTAGGACCCGAACACGCCGAGTGAAATGCCCCCAGACCCAAACAAGCCCACCAGAATGCCTGACGACTCCAACACGCGCACCGAAATATCTCGTCATAAAAACCCCCACAAAAACGCCCCAGGACCCCAACACACCCAACAAAACACCCGAGACCCAAACACACTCACCGAAACGCCCCCAGAACCAAACATGCCGACCAAAAAGGCCTCAGGACCCGAACACGCCGAACAAAACGCCTCAGACAAAACAAGCCCACCAAAACGCCCCAGGACTCCAACACGTGCACCAAAACGCCCCAGAACCCCAACACGCCCAACAAAACTCCCCAGACCCAAACACGCTCACCGAAACGCCCCCAGACCCAAACACACCCACCAAAACGCCCCAGTCCGAAACACGCCCAACAAAATATTCCCCCACACCAGCCTACCAAAACGCCACCAGACCCAAACATGGCCACCAAAAAGGCCCCAGGATCCGAACATGCCGACCAAAACGCCCCAGAACCAAACAAGCCCACCAAAATGCCCGACTCCAACACGCGCACCGAAACACCTCGTCATAAAAACGCCCACCAAAACGCCCCAGGGCCCAACACGCCCAACAAAATACCCCAGACCCAAACACGCTCACTGAAACGCCCCCAGACCCAAACACGCCCACCAAAACGCCCCCAGTCGCAAACACGCCCAACAAAACATTCCCCCAGATCAACCTACGAAAACGCCCTCAGACACAAACATGCTCACAAAAAGTCCCTAGGACCCGAACACGCCGAGTGAAATGCCCCCAGACACAAACATGCTCACAAAAAGTCCCTAGGACCCGAACACGCCGAGTGAAATGCCCCCAGACCCAAACAAGCCCACCAAAATGCCTGACGACTCCAACACGCGCACCGAAATATCTCGTCATAAAAACCCCCACAAAAACGCCCCAGGACCCCAACACACCCAACAAAACACCCGAAACCCAAACACACTCACCGAAACGCCCCCAGAACCAAACATGCCGACCAAAAAGGCCTCAGGACCCGAACACGCCGAACAAAACGCCTCAGACAAAACAAGCCCACCAAAACGCCCCAGGACTCCAACACGTGCACCAAAACGCCCCAGAACCCCAACACGCCCAACAAAACTCCCCAGACCCAAACACGCTCACCGAAACGCCCCCAGACCCAAACACACCCACCAAAACGCCCCAGTCCGAAACACGCCCAACAAAATATTCCCCCACACCAGCCTACCAAAACGCCACCAGACCCAAACATGGCCACCAAAAAGGCCCCAGGATCCGAACATGCCGACCAAAACGCCCCAGAACCAAACAAGCCCACCAAAATGCCCGACTCCAACACGCGCACCGAAACACCTCGTCATAAAAACGCCCACCAAAACGCCCCAGGGCCCAACACGCCCAACAAAACACCCCAGACCCAAACACGCTCACTGAAACGCCCCAGACCCCAACACACCCAACAAAACACCCGAGACCCAAACACGCTCACCGAAACGCCCCCAGAACCAAACATGCCGACCAAAAAGGCCTCAGGACCCGAACACGCCGAACAAAACGCCTCAGACAAAACAAGCCCACCAAAACGCCCCAGGACTCCAACACGTGCACCAAAACGCCCCAGAACCCCAACACGCCCAACAAAACTCCCCAGACCCAAACACGCTCACCGAAACGCCCCCAGACCCAAACACACCCACCAAAACGCCCCAGTCCGAAACACGCCCAACAAAATATTCCCCCACACCAGCCTACCAAAACGCCACCAGACCCAAACATGGCCACCAAAAAGGCCCCAGGATCCGAACATGCCGACCAAAACGCCCCAGAACCAAACAAGCCCACCAAAATGCCCGACTCCAACACGCGCACCGAAACACCTCGTCATAAAAACGCCCACCAAAACGCCCCAGGGCCCAACACGCCCAACAAAATACCCCAGACCCAAACACGCTCACTGAAACGCCCCCAGACCCAAACACGCCCACCAAAACGCCCCCAGTCGCAAACACGCCCAACAAAACATTCCCCCAGATCAACCTACGAAAACGCCCTCAGACACAAACATGCTCACAAAAAGTCCCTAGGACCCGAACACGCCGAGTGAAATGCCCCCAGACACAAACATGCTCACAAAAAGTCCCTAGGACCCGAACACGCCGAGTGAAATGCCCCCAGACCCAAACAAGCCCACCAAAATGCCTGACGACTCCAACACGCGCACCGAAATATCTCGTCATAAAAACCCCCACAAAAACGCCCCAGGACCCCAACACACCCAACAAAACACCCGAAACCCAAACACACTCACCGAAACGCCCCCAGAACCAAACATGCCGACCAAAAAGGCCTCAGGACCCGAACACGCCGAACAAAACGCCTCAGACAAAACAAGCCCACCAAAACGCCCCAGGACTCCAACACGTGCACCAAAACGCCCCAGAACCCCAACACGCCCAACAAAACTCCCCAGACCCAAACACGCTCACCGAAACGCCCCCAGACCCAAACACACCCACCAAAACGCCCCAGTCCCAAACACGCCCAACAAAATATTCCCCCACACCAGCCTACCAAAACGCCACCAGACCCAAACATGGCCACCAAAAAGGCCCCAGGATCCGAACATGCCGACCAAAACGCCCCAGAACCAAACAAGCCCACCAAAATGCCCGACTCCAACACGCGCACCGAAACACCTCGTCATAAAAACGCCCACCAAAACGCCCCAGGGCCCAACACGCCCAACAAAACACCCCAGACCCAAACACGCTCACTGAAACGCCCCCAGACCCAAACACGCCCACCAAAACGCCCCCAGTCCCAAACACGCCCAACAAAACATTCCCCCAGATCAGCCTACGAAAACGCCCCCAGACACAAACATGCTCACAAAAAGTCCCTAGGACCCGAACACGCCGAGTGAAATGCCCCCAGACCCAAACAAGCCCACCAGAATGCCTGACGACTCCAACACGCGCACCGAAATATCTCGTCATAAAAACCCCCACAAAAACGCCCCAGGACCCCAACACACCCAACAAAACACCCGAGACCCAAACACACTCACCGAAACGCCCCCAGAACCAAACATGCCGACCAAAAAGGCCTCAGGACCCGAACACGCCGAACAAAACGCCTCAGACAAAACAAGCCCACCAAAACGCCCCAGGACTCCAACACGTGCACCAAAACGCCCCAGAACCCCAACACGCCCAACAAAACTCCCCAGACCCAAACACGCTCACCGAAACGCCCCCAGACCCAAACACACCCACCAAAACGCCCCAGTCCGAAACACGCCCAACAAAATATTCCCCCACACCAGCCTACCAAAACGCCACCAGACCCAAACATGGCCACCAAAAAGGCCCCAGGATCCGAACATGCCGACCAAAACGCCCCAGAACCAAACAAGCCCACCAAAATGCCCGACTCCAACACGCGCACCGAAACACCTCGTCATAAAAACGCCCACCAAAACGCCCCAGGGCCCAACACGCCCAACAAAACACCCCAGACCCAAACACGCTCACTGAAACGCCCCCAGACCCAAACACGCCCACCAAAACGCCCCCAGTCCCAAACACGCCCAACAAAACATTCCCCCAGATCAGCCTACGAAAACGCCCCCAGACACAAACATGCTCACAAAAAGTCCCTAGGACCCGAACACGCCGAGTGAAATGCCCCCAGACCCAAACAAGCCCACCAGAATGCCTGACGACTCCAACACGCGCACCGAAATATCTCGTCATAAAAACCCCCACAAAAACGCCCCAGGACCCCAACACACCCAACAAAACACCCGAGACCCAAACACACTCACCGAAACGCCCCCAGAACCAAACATGCCGACCAAAAAGGCCTCAGGACCCGAACACGCCGAACAAAACGCCTCAGACAAAACAAGCCCACCAAAACGCCCCAGGACTCCAACACGTGCACCAAAACGCCCCAGAACCCCAACACGCCCAACAAAACTCCCCAGACCCAAACACGCTCACCGAAACGCCCCCAGACCCAAACACACCCACCAAAACGCCCCAGTCCCAAACACGCCCAACAAAATATTCCCCCACACCAGCCTACCAAAACGCCACCAGACCCAAACATGGCCACCAAAAAGGCCCCAGGATCCGAACATGCCGACCAAAACGCCCCAGAACCAAACAAGCCCACCAAAATGCCCGACTCCAACACGCGCACCGAAACACCTCGTCATAAAAACGCCCACCAAAACGCCCCAGGGCCCAACACGCCCAACAAAACACCCCAGACCCAAACACGCTCACTGAAACGCCCCCAGACCCAAACACGCCCACCAAAACGCCCCCAGTCCCAAACACGCCCAACAAAACATTCCCCCAGATCAGCCTACGAAAACGCCCCCAGACACAAACATGCTCACAAAAAGTCCCTAGGACCCGAACACGCCGAGTGAAATGCCCCCAGACCCAAACAAGCCCACCAGAATGCCTGACGACTCCAACACGCGCACCGAAATATCTCGTCATAAAAACCCCCACAAAAACGCCCCAGGACCCCAACACACCCAACAAAACACCCGAGACCCAAACACACTCACCGAAACGCCCCCAGAACCAAACATGCCGACCAAAAAGGCCTCAGGACCCGAACACGCCGAACAAAACGCCTCAGACAAAACAAGCCCACCAAAACGCCCCAGGACTCCAACACGTGCACCAAAACGCCCCAGAACCCCAACACGCCCAACAAAACTCCCCAGACCCAAACACGCTCACCGAAACGCCCCCAGACCCAAACACACCCACCAAAACGCCCCAGTCCCAAACACGCCCAACAAAATATTCCCCCACACCAGCCTACCAAAACGCCACCAGACCCAAACATGGCCACCAAAAAGGCCCCAGGATCCGAACATGCCGACCAAAACGCCCCAGAACCAAACAAGCCCACCAAAATGCCCGACTCCAACACGCGCACCGAAACACCTCGTCATAAAAACGCCCACCAAAACGCCCCAGGGCCCAACACGCCCAACAAAACACCCCAGACCCAAACACGCTCACTGAAACGCCCCAGACCCCAACACACCCAACAAAACACCCGAGACCCAAACACGCTCACCGAAACGCCCCCAGAACCAAACATGCCGACCAAAAAGGCCTCAGGACCCGAACACGCCGAACAAAACGCCTCAGACAAAACAAGCCCACCAAAACGCCCCAGGACTCCAACACGTGCACCAAAACGCCCCAGAACCCCAACACGCCCAACAAAACTCCCCAGACCCAAACACGCTCACCGAAACGCCCCCAGACCCAAACACACCCACCAAAACGCCCCAGTCCGAAACACGCCCAACAAAATATTCCCCCACACCAGCCTACCAAAACGCCACCAGACCCAAACATGGCCACCAAAAAGGCCCCAGGATCCGAACATGCCGACCAAAACGCCCCAGAACCAAACAAGCCCACCAAAATGCCCGACTCCAACACGCGCACCGAAACACCTCGTCATAAAAACGCCCACCAAAACGCCCCAGGGCCCAACACGCCCAACAAAACACCCCAGACCCAAACACGCTCACTGAAACGCCCCCAGACCCAAACACGCCCACCAAAACGCCCCCAGTCCCAAACACGCCCAACAAAACATTCCCCCAGATCAGCCTACGAAAACGCCCCCAGACACAAACATGCTCACAAAAAGTCCCTAGGACCCGAACACGCCGAGTGAAATGCCCCCAGACCCAAACAAGCCCACCAAAATGCCTGACGACTCCAACACGCGCACCGAAATATCTCGTCATAAAAACCCCCACAAAAACGCCCCAGGACCCCAACACACCCAACAAAACACCCGAAACCCAAACACACTCACCGAAACGCCCCCAGAACCAAACATGCCGACCAAAAAGGCCTCAGGACCCGAACACGCCGAACAAAACGCCTCAGACAAAACAAGCCCACCAAAACGCCCCAGGACTCCAACACGTGCACCAAAACGCCCCAGAACCCCAACACGCCCAACAAAACTCCCCAGACCCAAACACGCTCACCGAAACGCCCCCAGACCCAAACACACCCACCAAAACGCCCCAGTCCCAAACACGCCCAACAAAATATTCCCCCACACCAGCCTACCAAAACGCCACCAGACCCAAACATGGCCACCAAAAAGGCCCCAGGATCCGAACATGCCGACCAAAACGCCCCAGAACCAAACAAGCCCACCAAAATGCCCGACTCCAACACGCGCACCGAAACACCTCGTCATAAAAACGCCCACCAAAACGCCCCAGGGCCCAACACGCCCAACAAAACACCCCAGACCCAAACACGCTCACTGAAACGCCCCCAGACCCAAACACGCCCACCAAAACGCCCCCAGTCCCAAACACGCCCAACAAAACATTCCCCCAGATCAGCCTACGAAAACGCCCCCAGACACAAACATGCTCACAAAAAGTCCCTAGGACCCGAACACGCCGAGTGAAATGCCCCCAGACCCAAACAAGCCCACCAGAATGCCTGACGACTCCAACACGCGCACCGAAATATCTCGTCATAAAAACCCCCACAAAAACGCCCCAGGACCCCAACACACCCAACAAAACACCCGAGACCCAAACACACTCACCGAAACGCCCCCAGAACCAAACATGCCGACCAAAAAGGCCTCAGGACCCGAACACGCCGAACAAAACGCCTCAGACAAAACAAGCCCACCAAAACGCCCCAGGACTCCAACACGTGCACCAAAACGCCCCAGAACCCCAACACGCCCAACAAAACTCCCCAGACCCAAACACGCTCACCGAAACGCCCCCAGACCCAAACACACCCACCAAAACGCCCCAGTCCCAAACACGCCCAACAAAATATTCCCCCACACCAGCCTACCAAAACGCCACCAGACCCAAACATGGCCACCAAAAAGGCCCCAGGATCCGAACATGCCGACCAAAACGCCCCAGAACCAAACAAGCCCACCAAAATGCCCGACTCCAACACGCGCACCGAAACACCTCGTCATAAAAACGCCCACCAAAACGCCCCAGGGCCCAACACGCCCAACAAAACACCCCAGACCCAAACACGCTCACTGAAACGCCCCAGACCCCAACACACCCAACAAAACACCCGAGACCCAAACACGCTCACCGAAACGCCCCCAGAACCAAACATGCCGACCAAAAAGGCCTCAGGACCCGAACACGCCGAACAAAACGCCTCAGACAAAACAAGCCCACCAAAACGCCCCAGGACTCCAACACGTGCACCAAAACGCCCCAGAACCCCAACACGCCCAACAAAACTCCCCAGACCCAAACACGCTCACCGAAACGCCCCCAGACCCAAACACACCCACCAAAACGCCCCAGTCCCAAACACGCCCAACAAAATATTCCCCCACACCAGCCTACCAAAACGCCACCAGACCCAAACATGGCCACCAAAAAGGCCCCAGGATCCGAACATGCCGACCAAAACGCCCCAGAACCAAACAAGCCCACCAAAATGCCCGACTCCAACACGCGCACCGAAACACCTCGTCATAAAAACGCCCACCAAAACGCCCCAGGGCCCAACACGCCCAACAAAACACCCCAGACCCAAACACGCTCACTGAAACGCCCCAGACCCCAACACACCCAACAAAACACCCGAGACCCAAACACGCTCACCGAAACGCCCCCAGAACCAAACATGCCGACCAAAAAGGCCTCAGGACCCGAACACGCCGAACAAAACGCCTCAGACAAAACAAGCCCACCAAAACGCCCCAGGACTCCAACACGTGCACCAAAACGCCCCAGAACCCCAACACGCCCAACAAAACTCCCCAGACCCAAACACGCTCACCGAAACGCCCCCAGACCCAAACACACCCACCAAAACGCCCCAGTCCGAAACACGCCCAACAAAATATTCCCCCACACCAGCCTACCAAAACGCCACCAGACCCAAACATGGCCACCAAAAAGGCCCCAGGATCCGAACATGCCGACCAAAACGCCCCAGAACCAAACAAGCCCACCAAAATGCCCGACTCCAACACGCGCACCGAAACACCTCGTCATAAAAACGCCCACCAAAACGCCCCAGGGCCCAACACGCCCAACAAAATACCCCAGACCCAAACACGCTCACTGAAACGCCCCCAGACCCAAACACGCCCACCAAAACGCCCCCAGTCGCAAACACGCCCAACAAAACATTCCCCCAGATCAACCTACGAAAACGCCCTCAGACACAAACATGCTCACAAAAAGTCCCTAGGACCCGAACACGCCGAGTGAAATGCCCCCAGACACAAACATGCTCACAAAAAGTCCCTAGGACCCGAACACGCCGAGTGAAATGCCCCCAGACCCAAACAAGCCCACCAAAATGCCTGACGACTCCAACACGCGCACCGAAATATCTCGTCATAAAAACCCCCACAAAAACGCCCCAGGACCCCAACACACCCAACAAAACACCCGAAACCCAAACACACTCACCGAAACGCCCCCAGAACCAAACATGCCGACCAAAAAGGCCTCAGGACCCGAACACGCCGAACAAAACGCCTCAGACAAAACAAGCCCACCAAAACGCCCCAGGACTCCAACACGTGCACCAAAACGCCCCAGAACCCCAACACGCCCAACAAAACTCCCCAGACCCAAACACGCTCACCGAAACGCCCCCAGACCCAAACACACCCACCAAAACGCCCCAGTCCCAAACACGCCCAACAAAATATTCCCCCACACCAGCCTACCAAAACGCCACCAGACCCAAACATGGCCACCAAAAAGGCCCCAGGATCCGAACATGCCGACCAAAACGCCCCAGAACCAAACAAGCCCACCAAAATGCCCGACTCCAACACGCGCACCGAAACACCTCGTCATAAAAACGCCCACCAAAACGCCCCAGGGCCCAACACGCCCAACAAAACACCCCAGACCCAAACACGCTCACTGAAACGCCCCAGACCCCAACACACCCAACAAAACACCCGAGACCCAAACACGCTCACCGAAACGCCCCCAGAACCAAACATGCCGACCAAAAAGGCCTCAGGACCCGAACACGCCGAACAAAACGCCTCAGACAAAACAAGCCCACCAAAACGCCCCAGGACTCCAACACGTGCACCAAAACGCCCCAGAACCCCAACACGCCCAACAAAACTCCCCAGACCCAAACACGCTCACCGAAACGCCCCCAGACCCAAACACACCCACCAAAACGCCCCAGTCCGAAACACGCCCAACAAAATATTCCCCCACACCAGCCTACCAAAACGCCACCAGACCCAAACATGGCCACCAAAAAGGCCCCAGGATCCGAACATGCCGACCAAAACGCCCCAGAACCAAACAAGCCCACCAAAATGCCCGACTCCAACACGCGCACCGAAACACCTCGTCATAAAAACGCCCACCAAAACGCCCCAGGGCCCAACACGCCCAACAAAATACCCCAGACCCAAACACGCTCACTGAAACGCCCCCAGACCCAAACACGCCCACCAAAACGCCCCCAGTCGCAAACACGCCCAACAAAACATTCCCCCAGATCAACCTACGAAAACGCCCTCAGACACAAACATGCTCACAAAAAGTCCCTAGGACCCGAACACGCCGAGTGAAATGCCCCCAGACACAAACATGCTCACAAAAAGTCCCTAGGACCCGAACACGCCGAGTGAAATGCCCCCAGACCCAAACAAGCCCACCAAAATGCCTGACGACTCCAACACGCGCACCGAAATATCTCGTCATAAAAACCCCCACAAAAACGCCCCAGGACCCCAACACACCCAACAAAACACCCGAAACCCAAACACACTCACCGAAACGCCCCCAGAACCAAACATGCCGACCAAAAAGGCCTCAGGACCCGAACACGCCGAACAAAACGCCTCAGACAAAACAAGCCCACCAAAACGCCCCAGGACTCCAACACGTGCACCAAAACGCCCCAGAACCCCAACACGCCCAACAAAACTCCCCAGACCCAAACACGCTCACCGAAACGCCCCCAGACCCAAACACACCCACCAAAACGCCCCAGTCCCAAACACGCCCAACAAAATATTCCCCCACACCAGCCTACCAAAACGCCACCAGACCCAAACATGGCCACCAAAAAGGCCCCAGGATCCGAACATGCCGACCAAAACGCCCCAGAACCAAACAAGCCCACCAAAATGCCCGACTCCAACACGCGCACCGAAACACCTCGTCATAAAAACGCCCACCAAAACGCCCCAGGGCCCAACACGCCCAACAAAACACCCCAGACCCAAACACGCTCACTGAAACGCCCCCAGACCCAAACACGCCCACCAAAACGCCCCCAGTCCCAAACACGCCCAACAAAACATTCCCCCAGATCAGCCTACGAAAACGCCCCCAGACACAAACATGCTCACAAAAAGTCCCTAGGACCCGAACACGCCGAGTGAAATGCCCCCAGACCCAAACAAGCCCACCAGAATGCCTGACGACTCCAACACGCGCACCGAAATATCTCGTCATAAAAACCCCCACAAAAACGCCCCAGGACCCCAACACACCCAACAAAACACCCGAGACCCAAACACACTCACCGAAACGCCCCCAGAACCAAACATGCCGACCAAAAAGGCCTCAGGACCCGAACACGCCGAACAAAACGCCTCAGACAAAACAAGCCCACCAAAACGCCCCAGGACTCCAACACGTGCACCAAAACGCCCCAGAACCCCAACACGCCCAACAAAACTCCCCAGACCCAAACACGCTCACCGAAACGCCCCCAGACCCAAACACACCCACCAAAACGCCCCAGTCCCAAACACGCCCAACAAAATATTCCCCCACACCAGCCTACCAAAACGCCACCAGACCCAAACATGGCCACCAAAAAGGCCCCAGGATCCGAACATGCCGACCAAAACGCCCCAGAACCAAACAAGCCCACCAAAATGCCCGACTCCAACACGCGCACCGAAACACCTCGTCATAAAAACGCCCACCAAAACGCCCCAGGGCCCAACACGCCCAACAAAACACCCCAGACCCAAACACGCTCACTGAAACGCCCCAGACCCCAACACACCCAACAAAACACCCGAGACCCAAACACGCTCACCGAAACGCCCCCAGAACCAAACATGCCGACCAAAAAGGCCTCAGGACCCGAACACGCCGAACAAAACGCCTCAGACAAAACAAGCCCACCAAAACGCCCCAGGACTCCAACACGTGCACCAAAACGCCCCAGAACCCCAACACGCCCAACAAAACTCCCCAGACCCAAACACGCTCACCGAAACGCCCCCAGACCCAAACACACCCACCAAAACGCCCCAGTCCGAAACACGCCCAACAAAATATTCCCCCACACCAGCCTACCAAAACGCCACCAGACCCAAACATGGCCACCAAAAAGGCCCCAGGATCCGAACATGCCGACCAAAACGCCCCAGAACCAAACAAGCCCACCAAAATGCCCGACTCCAACACGCGCACCGAAACACCTCGTCATAAAAACGCCCACCAAAACGCCCCAGGGCCCAACACGCCCAACAAAATACCCCAGACCCAAACACGCTCACTGAAACGCCCCCAGACCCAAACACGCCCACCAAAACGCCCCCAGTCGCAAACACGCCCAACAAAACATTCCCCCAGATCAACCTACGAAAACGCCCTCAGACACAAACATGCTCACAAAAAGTCCCTAGGACCCGAACACGCCGAGTGAAATGCCCCCAGACACAAACATGCTCACAAAAAGTCCCTAGGACCCGAACACGCCGAGTGAAATGCCCCCAGACCCAAACAAGCCCACCAAAATGCCTGACGACTCCAACACGCGCACCGAAATATCTCGTCATAAAAACCCCCACAAAAACGCCCCAGGACCCCAACACACCCAACAAAACACCCGAAACCCAAACACACTCACCGAAACGCCCCCAGAACCAAACATGCCGACCAAAAAGGCCTCAGGACCCGAACACGCCGAACAAAACGCCTCAGACAAAACAAGCCCACCAAAACGCCCCAGGACTCCAACACGTGCACCAAAACGCCCCAGAACCCCAACACGCCCAACAAAACTCCCCAGACCCAAACACGCTCACCGAAACGCCCCCAGACCCAAACACACCCACCAAAACGCCCCAGTCCCAAACACGCCCAACAAAATATTCCCCCACACCAGCCTACCAAAACGCCACCAGACCCAAACATGGCCACCAAAAAGGCCCCAGGATCCGAACATGCCGACCAAAACGCCCCAGAACCAAACAAGCCCACCAAAATGCCCGACTCCAACACGCGCACCGAAACACCTCGTCATAAAAACGCCCACCAAAACGCCCCAGGGCCCAACACGCCCAACAAAACACCCCAGACCCAAACACGCTCACTGAAACGCCCCCAGACCCAAACACGCCCACCAAAACGCCCCCAGTCCCAAACACGCCCAACAAAACATTCCCCCAGATCAGCCTACGAAAACGCCCCCAGACACAAACATGCTCACAAAAAGTCCCTAGGACCCGAACACGCCGAGTGAAATGCCCCCAGACCCAAACAAGCCCACCAGAATGCCTGACGACTCCAACACGCGCACCGAAATATCTCGTCATAAAAACCCCCACAAAAACGCCCCAGGACCCCAACACACCCAACAAAACACCCGAGACCCAAACACACTCACCGAAACGCCCCCAGAACCAAACATGCCGACCAAAAAGGCCTCAGGACCCGAACACGCCGAACAAAACGCCTCAGACAAAACAAGCCCACCAAAACGCCCCAGGACTCCAACACGTGCACCAAAACGCCCCAGAACCCCAACACGCCCAACAAAACTCCCCAGACCCAAACACGCTCACCGAAACGCCCCCAGACCCAAACACACCCACCAAAACGCCCCAGTCCGAAACACGCCCAACAAAATATTCCCCCACACCAGCCTACCAAAACGCCACCAGACCCAAACATGGCCACCAAAAAGGCCCCAGGATCCGAACATGCCGACCAAAACGCCCCAGAACCAAACAAGCCCACCAAAATGCCCGACTCCAACACGCGCACCGAAACACCTCGTCATAAAAACGCCCACCAAAACGCCCCAGGGCCCAACACGCCCAACAAAATACCCCAGACCCAAACACGCTCACTGAAACGCCCCCAGACCCAAACACGCCCACCAAAACGCCCCCAGTCGCAAACACGCCCAACAAAACATTCCCCCAGATCAACCTACGAAAACGCCCTCAGACACAAACATGCTCACAAAAAGTCCCTAGGACCCGAACACGCCGAGTGAAATGCCCCCAGACACAAACATGCTCACAAAAAGTCCCTAGGACCCGAACACGCCGAGTGAAATGCCCCCAGACCCAAACAAGCCCACCAAAATGCCTGACGACTCCAACACGCGCACCGAAATATCTCGTCATAAAAACCCCCACAAAAACGCCCCAGGACCCCAACACACCCAACAAAACACCCGAAACCCAAACACACTCACCGAAACGCCCCCAGAACCAAACATGCCGACCAAAAAGGCCTCAGGACCCGAACACGCCGAACAAAACGCCTCAGACAAAACAAGCCCACCAAAACGCCCCAGGACTCCAACACGTGCACCAAAACGCCCCAGAACCCCAACACGCCCAACAAAACTCCCCAGACCCAAACACGCTCACCGAAACGCCCCCAGACCCAAACACACCCACCAAAACGCCCCAGTCCCAAACACGCCCAACAAAATATTCCCCCACACCAGCCTACCAAAACGCCACCAGACCCAAACATGGCCACCAAAAAGGCCCCAGGATCCGAACATGCCGACCAAAACGCCCCAGAACCAAACAAGCCCACCAAAATGCCCGACTCCAACACGCGCACCGAAACACCTCGTCATAAAAACGCCCACCAAAACGCCCCAGGGCCCAACACGCCCAACAAAACACCCCAGACCCAAACACGCTCACTGAAACGCCCCCAGACCCAAACACGCCCACCAAAACGCCCCCAGTCCCAAACACGCCCAACAAAACATTCCCCCAGATCAGCCTACGAAAACGCCCCCAGACACAAACATGCTCACAAAAAGTCCCTAGGACCCGAACACGCCGAGTGAAATGCCCCCAGACCCAAACAAGCCCACCAGAATGCCTGACGACTCCAACACGCGCACCGAAATATCTCGTCATAAAAACCCCCACAAAAACGCCCCAGGACCCCAACACACCCAACAAAACACCCGAGACCCAAACACACTCACCGAAACGCCCCCAGAACCAAACATGCCGACCAAAAAGGCCTCAGGACCCGAACACGCCGAACAAAACGCCTCAGACAAAACAAGCCCACCAAAACGCCCCAGGACTCCAACACGTGCACCAAAACGCCCCAGAACCCCAACACGCCCAACAAAACTCCCCAGACCCAAACACGCTCACCGAAACGCCCCCAGACCCAAACACACCCACCAAAACGCCCCAGTCCCAAACACGCCCAACAAAATATTCCCCCACACCAGCCTACCAAAACGCCACCAGACCCAAACATGGCCACCAAAAAGGCCCCAGGATCCGAACATGCCGACCAAAACGCCCCAGAACCAAACAAGCCCACCAAAATGCCCGACTCCAACACGCGCACCGAAACACCTCGTCATAAAATGGCCCACCAAAACGCCCCAGGGCCCCTACACGCCCAACAAAATACCCCAGACCCAAACACGCTCATCGAAACGCCCCCAGACCCAAACACACCCACCAAAACGCCCCAGTCCCAAACACGCCCAACAAAACATTCCCCCACACCAACCTACCAAAACGCCACCAGACCCAAACATGGCCACCAAAAAGGCCCCAGGATCCGAACATGCCGACCAAAACGCTCCAGACCCAAACAAGCCCACCAAAATGCCCGACTCCAACACGCGCACCGAAACACCTCGTCATAAAAACGCCCACCAAAACGCCCCAGGGCCCAACACGCGCAACAAAACACCCCAGACCCAAACACGCTCACTGAAACGCCCCCGGACCCAAACACGCCCACCAAAACGCCCCCAGTCCCAAACACGCCCAACAAAACATTCCCCCAGATCAGCCTACGAAAACGCCCCCAGACACAAACATGCTCACAAAAAGTCCCTAGGACCCGAACACGCCGAGTGAAATGCCCCCAGACCCAAACAAGCCCACCAAAATGCCTGACGACTCCAACACGCGCACCGAAATATCTCGTCATAAAAACCCCCACAAAAACGCCCCAGGACCCCAACACACCCAACAAAACACCCGAAACCCAAACACACTCACCGAAACGCCCCCAGAACCAAACATGCCGACCAAAAAGGCCTCAGGACCCGAACACGCCGAACAAAACGCCTCAGACAAAACAAGCCCACCAAAACGCCCCAGGACTCCAACACGTGCACCAAAACGCCCCAGAACCCCAACACGCCCAACAAAACTCCCCAGACCCAAACACGCTCACCGAAACGCCCCCAGACCCAAACACACCCACCAAAACGCCCCAGTCCCAAACACGCCCAACAAAATATTCCCCCACACCAGCCTACCAAAACGCCACCAGACCCAAACATGGCCACCAAAAAGGCCCCAGGATCCGAACATGCCGACCAAAACGCCCCAGAACCAAACAAGCCCACCAAAATGCCCGACTCCAACACGCGCACCGAAACACCTCGTCATAAAAACGCCCACCAAAACGCCCCAGGGCCCAACACGCCCAACAAAACACCCCAGACCCAAACACGCTCACTGAAACGCCCCCAGACCCAAACACGCCCACCAAAACGCCCCCAGTCCCAAACACGCCCAACAAAACATTCCCCCAGATCAGCCTACGAAAACGCCCCCAGACACAAACATGCTCACAAAAAGTCCCTAGGACCCGAACACGCCGAGTGAAATGCCCCCAGACCCAAACAAGCCCACCAGAATGCCTGACGACTCCAACACGCGCACCGAAATATCTCGTCATAAAAACCCCCACAAAAACGCCCCAGGACCCCAACACACCCAACAAAACACCCGAGACCCAAACACACTCACCGAAACGCCCCCAGAACCAAACATGCCGACCAAAAAGGCCTCAGGACCCGAACACGCCGAACAAAACGCCTCAGACAAAACAAGCCCACCAAAACGCCCCAGGACTCCAACACGTGCACCAAAACGCCCCAGAACCCCAACACGCCCAACAAAACTCCCCAGACCCAAACACGCTCACCGAAACGCCCCCAGACCCAAACACACCCACCAAAACGCCCCAGTCCCAAACACGCCCAACAAAATATTCCCCCACACCAGCCTACCAAAACGCCACCAGACCCAAACATGGCCACCAAAAAGGCCCCAGGATCCGAACATGCCGACCAAAACGCCCCAGAACCAAACAAGCCCACCAAAATGCCCGACTCCAACACGCGCACCGAAACACCTCGTCATAAAAACGCCCACCAAAACGCCCCAGGGCCCAACACGCCCAACAAAACACCCCAGACCCAAACACGCTCACTGAAACGCCCCAGACCCCAACACACCCAACAAAACACCCGAGACCCAAACACGCTCACCGAAACGCCCCCAGAACCAAACATGCCGACCAAAAAGGCCTCAGGACCCGAACACGCCGAACAAAACGCCTCAGACAAAACAAGCCCACCAAAACGCCCCAGGACTCCAACACGTGCACCAAAACGCCCCAGAACCCCAACACGCCCAACAAAACTCCCCAGACCCAAACACGCTCACCGAAACGCCCCCAGACCCAAACACACCCACCAAAACGCCCCAGTCCGAAACACGCCCAACAAAATATTCCCCCACACCAGCCTACCAAAACGCCACCAGACCCAAACATGGCCACCAAAAAGGCCCCAGGATCCGAACATGCCGACCAAAACGCCCCAGAACCAAACAAGCCCACCAAAATGCCCGACTCCAACACGCGCACCGAAACACCTCGTCATAAAAACGCCCACCAAAACGCCCCAGGGCCCAACACGCCCAACAAAATACCCCAGACCAAAACGCCCCAGTCCGAAACACGCCCAACAAAATATTCCCCCACACCAGCCTACCAAAACGCCACCAGACCCAAACATGGCCACCAAAAAGGCCCCAGGATCCGAACATGCCGACCAAAACGCCCCAGAACCAAACAAGCCCACCAAAATGCCCGACTCCAACACGCGCACCGAAACACCTCGTCATAAAAACGCCCACCAAAACGCCCCAGGGCCCAACACGCCCAACAAAATACCCCAGACCCAAACACGCTCACTGAAACGCCCCCAGACCCAAACACGCCCACCAAAACGCCCCCAGTCGCAAACACGCCCAACAAAACATTCCCCCAGATCAACCTACGAAAACGCCCTCAGACACAAACATGCTCACAAAAAGTCCCTAGGACCCGAACACGCCGAGTGAAATGCCCCCAGACACAAACATGCTCACAAAAAGTCCCTAGGACCCGAACACGCCGAGTGAAATGCCCCCAGACCCAAACAAGCCCACCAAAATGCCTGACGACTCCAACACGCGCACCGAAATATCTCGTCATAAAAACCCCCACAAAAACGCCCCAGGACCCCAACACACCCAACAAAACACCCGAAACCCAAACACACTCACCGAAACGCCCCCAGAACCAAACATGCCGACCAAAAAGGCCTCAGGACCCGAACACGCCGAACAAAACGCCTCAGACAAAACAAGCCCACCAAAACGCCCCAGGACTCCAACACGTGCACCAAAACGCCCCAGAACCCCAACACGCCCAACAAAACTCCCCAGACCCAAACACGCTCACCGAAACGCCCCCAGACCCAAACACACCCACCAAAACGCCCCAGTCCCAAACACGCCCAACAAAATATTCCCCCACACCAGCCTACCAAAACGCCACCAGACCCAAACATGGCCACCAAAAAGGCCCCAGGATCCGAACATGCCGACCAAAACGCCCCAGAACCAAACAAGCCCACCAAAATGCCCGACTCCAACACGCGCACCGAAACACCTCGTCATAAAAACGCCCACCAAAACGCCCCAGGGCCCAACACGCCCAACAAAACACCCCAGACCCAAACACGCTCACTGAAACGCCCCCAGACCCAAACACGCCCACCAAAACGCCCCCAGTCCCAAACACGCCCAACAAAACATTCCCCCAGATCAGCCTACGAAAACGCCCCCAGACACAAACATGCTCACAAAAAGTCCCTAGGACCCGAACACGCCGAGTGAAATGCCCCCAGACCCAAACAAGCCCACCAGAATGCCTGACGACTCCAACACGCGCACCGAAATATCTCGTCATAAAAACCCCCACAAAAACGCCCCAGGACCCCAACACACCCAACAAAACACCCGAGACCCAAACACACTCACCGAAACGCCCCCAGAACCAAACATGCCGACCAAAAAGGCCTCAGGACCCGAACACGCCGAACAAAACGCCTCAGACAAAACAAGCCCACCAAAACGCCCCAGGACTCCAACACGTGCACCAAAACGCCCCAGAACCCCAACACGCCCAACAAAACTCCCCAGACCCAAACACGCTCACCGAAACGCCCCCAGACCCAAACACACCCACCAAAACGCCCCAGTCCCAAACACGCCCAACAAAATATTCCCCCACACCAGCCTACCAAAACGCCACCAGACCCAAACATGGCCACCAAAAAGGCCCCAGGATCCGAACATGCCGACCAAAACGCCCCAGAACCAAACAAGCCCACCAAAATGCCCGACTCCAACACGCGCACCGAAACACCTCGTCATAAAATGGCCCACCAAAACGCCCCAGGGCCCCTACACGCCCAACAAAATACCCCAGACCCAAACACGCTCATCGAAACGCCCCCAGACCCAAACACACCCACCAAAACGCCCCAGTCCCAAACACGCCCAACAAAACATTCCCCCACACCAACCTACCAAAACGCCACCAGACCCAAACATGGCCACCAAAAAGGCCCCAGGATCCGAACATGCCGACCAAAACGCTCCAGACCCAAACAAGCCCACCAAAATGCCCGACTCCAACACGCGCACCGAAACACCTCGTCATAAAAACGCCCACCAAAACGCCCCAGGGCCCAACACGCGCAACAAAACACCCCAGACCCAAACACGCTCACTGAAACGCCCCCGGACCCAAACACGCCCACCAAAACGCCCCCAGTCCCAAACACGCCCAACAAAACATTCCCCCAGATCAGCCTACGAAAACGCCCCCAGACACAAACATGCTCACAAAAAGTCCCTAGGACCCGAACACGCCGAGTGAAATGCCCCCAGACCCAAACAAGCCCACCAAAATGCCTGACGACTCCAACACGCGCACCGAAATATCTCGTCATAAAAACCCCCACAAAAACGCCCCAGGACCCCAACACACCCAACAAAACACCCGAAACCCAAACACACTCACCGAAACGCCCCCAGAACCAAACATGCCGACCAAAAAGGCCTCAGGACCCGAACACGCCGAACAAAACGCCTCAGACAAAACAAGCCCACCAAAACGCCCCAGGACTCCAACACGTGCACCAAAACGCCCCAGAACCCCAACACGCCCAACAAAACTCCCCAGACCCAAACACGCTCACCGAAACGCCCCCAGACCCAAACACACCCACCAAAACGCCCCAGTCCGAAACACGCCCAACAAAATATTCCCCCACACCAGCCTACCAAAACGCCACCAGACCCAAACATGGCCACCAAAAAGGCCCCAGGATCCGAACATGCCGACCAAAACGCCCCAGAACCAAACAAGCCCACCAAAATGCCCGACTCCAACACGCGCACCGAAACACCTCGTCATAAAATGGCCCACCAAAACGCCCCAGGGCCCCTACACGCCCAACAAAATACCCCAGACCCAAACACGCTCATCGAAACGCCCCCAGACCCAAACACACCCACCAAAACGCCCCAGTCCCAAACACGCCCAACAAAACATTCCCCCACACCAACCTACCAAAACGCCACCAGACCCAAACATGGCCACCAAAAAGGCCCCAGGATCCGAACATGCCGACCAAAACGCTCCAGACCCAAACAAGCCCACCAAAATGCCCGACTCCAACACGCGCACCGAAACACCTCGTCATAAAAACGCCCACCAAAACGCCCCAGGGCCCAACACGCGCAACAAAACACCCCAGACCCAAACACGCTCACTGAAACGCCCCCGGACCCAAACACGCCCACCAAAACGCCCCCAGTCCCAAACACGCCCAACAAAACATTCCCCCAGATCAGCCTACGAAAACGCCCCCAGACACAAACATGCTCACAAAAAGTCCCTAGGACCCGAACACGCCGAGTGAAATGCCCCCAGACCCAAACAAGCCCACCAAAATGCCTGACGACTCCAACACGCGCACCGAAATATCTCGTCATAAAAACCCCCACAAAAACGCCCCAGGACCCCAACACACCCAACAAAACACCCGAAACCCAAACACACTCACCGAAACGCCCCCAGAACCAAACATGCCGACCAAAAAGGCCTCAGGACCCGAACACGCCGAACAAAACGCCTCAGACAAAACAAGCCCACCAAAACGCCCCAGGACTCCAACACGTGCACCAAAACGCCCCAGAACCCCAACACGCCCAACAAAACTCCCCAGACCCAAACACGCTCACCGAAACGCCCCCAGACCCAAACACACCCACCAAAACGCCCCAGTCCGAAACACGCCCAACAAAATATTCCCCCACACCAGCCTACCAAAACGCCACCAGACCCAAACATGGCCACCAAAAAGGCCCCAGGATCCGAACATGCCGACCAAAACGCCCCAGAACCAAACAAGCCCACCAAAATGCCCGACTCCAACACGCGCACCGAAACACCTCGTCATAAAAACGCCCACCAAAACGCCCCAGGGCCCAACACGCCCAACAAAACACCCCAGACCCAAACACGCTCACTGAAACGCCCCAGACCCCAACACACCCAACAAAACACCCGAGACCCAAACACGCTCACCGAAACGCCCCCAGAACCAAACATGCCGACCAAAAAGGCCTCAGGACCCGAACACGCCGAACAAAACGCCTCAGACAAAACAAGCCCACCAAAACGCCCCAGGACTCCAACACGTGCACCAAAACGCCCCAGAACCCCAACACGCCCAACAAAACTCCCCAGACCCAAACACGCTCACCGAAACGCCCCCAGACCCAAACACACCCACCAAAACGCCCCAGTCCGAAACACGCCCAACAAAATATTCCCCCACACCAGCCTACCAAAACGCCACCAGACCCAAACATGGCCACCAAAAAGGCCCCAGGATCCGAACATGCCGACCAAAACGCCCCAGAACCAAACAAGCCCACCAAAATGCCCGACTCCAACACGCGCACCGAAACACCTCGTCATAAAAACGCCCACCAAAACGCCCCAGGGCCCAACACGCCCAACAAAATACCCCAGACCCAAACACGCTCACTGAAACGCCCCCAGACCCAAACACGCCCACCAAAACGCCCCCAGTCGCAAACACGCCCAACAAAACATTCCCCCAGATCAACCTACGAAAACGCCCTCAGACACAAACATGCTCACAAAAAGTCCCTAGGACCCGAACACGCCGAGTGAAATGCCCCCAGACACAAACATGCTCACAAAAAGTCCCTAGGACCCGAACACGCCGAGTGAAATGCCCCCAGACCCAAACAAGCCCACCAAAATGCCTGACGACTCCAACACGCGCACCGAAATATCTCGTCATAAAAACCCCCACAAAAACGCCCCAGGACCCCAACACACCCAACAAAACACCCGAAACCCAAACACACTCACCGAAACGCCCCCAGAACCAAACATGCCGACCAAAAAGGCCTCAGGACCCGAACACGCCGAACAAAACGCCTCAGACAAAACAAGCCCACCAAAACGCCCCAGGACTCCAACACGTGCACCAAAACGCCCCAGAACCCCAACACGCCCAACAAAACTCCCCAGACCCAAACACGCTCACCGAAACGCCCCCAGACCCAAACACACCCACCAAAACGCCCCAGTCCGAAACACGCCCAACAAAATATTCCCCCACACCAGCCTACCAAAACGCCACCAGACCCAAACATGGCCACCAAAAAGGCCCCAGGATCCGAACATGCCGACCAAAACGCCCCAGAACCAAACAAGCCCACCAAAATGCCCGACTCCAACACGCGCACCGAAACACCTCGTCATAAAAACGCCCACCAAAACGCCCCAGGGCCCAACACGCCCAACAAAACACCCCAGACCCAAACACGCTCACTGAAACGCCCCCAGACCCAAACACGCCCACCAAAACGCCCCCAGTCCCAAACACGCCCAACAAAACATTCCCCCAGATCAGCCTACGAAAACGCCCCCAGACACAAACATGCTCACAAAAAGTCCCTAGGACCCGAACACGCCGAGTGAAATGCCCCCAGACCCAAACAAGCCCACCAGAATGCCTGACGACTCCAACACGCGCACCGAAATATCTCGTCATAAAAACCCCCACAAAAACGCCCCAGGACCCCAACACACCCAACAAAACACCCGAGACCCAAACACACTCACCGAAACGCCCCCAGAACCAAACATGCCGACCAAAAAGGCCTCAGGACCCGAACACGCCGAACAAAACGCCTCAGACAAAACAAGCCCACCAAAACGCCCCAGGACTCCAACACGTGCACCAAAACGCCCCAGAACCCCAACACGCCCAACAAAACTCCCCAGACCCAAACACGCTCACCGAAACGCCCCCAGACCCAAACACACCCACCAAAACGCCCCAGTCCGAAACACGCCCAACAAAATATTCCCCCACACCAGCCTACCAAAACGCCACCAGACCCAAACATGGCCACCAAAAAGGCCCCAGGATCCGAACATGCCGACCAAAACGCCCCAGAACCAAACAAGCCCACCAAAATGCCCGACTCCAACACGCGCACCGAAACACCTCGTCATAAAATGGCCCACCAAAACGCCCCAGGGCCCCTACACGCCCAACAAAATACCCCAGACCCAAACACGCTCATCGAAACGCCCCCAGACCCAAACACACCCACCAAAACGCCCCAGTCCCAAACACGCCCAACAAAACATTCCCCCACACCAACCTACCAAAACGCCACCAGACCCAAACATGGCCACCAAAAAGGCCCCAGGATCCGAACATGCCGACCAAAACGCTCCAGACCCAAACAAGCCCACCAAAATGCCCGACTCCAACACGCGCACCGAAACACCTCGTCATAAAAACGCCCACCAAAACGCCCCAGGGCCCAACACGCGCAACAAAACACCCCAGACCCAAACACGCTCACTGAAACGCCCCCGGACCCAAACACGCCCACCAAAACGCCCCCAGTCCCAAACACGCCCAACAAAACATTCCCCCAGATCAGCCTACGAAAACGCCCCCAGACACAAACATGCTCACAAAAAGTCCCTAGGACCCGAACACGCCGAGTGAAATGCCCCCAGACCCAAACAAGCCCACCAAAATGCCTGACGACTCCAACACGCGCACCGAAATATCTCGTCATAAAAACCCCCACAAAAACGCCCCAGGACCCCAACACACCCAACAAAACACCCGAAACCCAAACACACTCACCGAAACGCCCCCAGAACCAAACATGCCGACCAAAAAGGCCTCAGGACCCGAACACGCCGAACAAAACGCCTCAGACAAAACAAGCCCACCAAAACGCCCCAGGACTCCAACACGTGCACCAAAACGCCCCAGAACCCCAACACGCCCAACAAAACTCCCCAGACCCAAACACGCTCACCGAAACGCCCCCAGACCCAAACACACCCACCAAAACGCCCCAGTCCGAAACACGCCCAACAAAATATTCCCCCACACCAGCCTACCAAAACGCCACCAGACCCAAACATGGCCACCAAAAAGGCCCCAGGATCCGAACATGCCGACCAAAACGCCCCAGAACCAAACAAGCCCACCAAAATGCCCGACTCCAACACGCGCACCGAAACACCTCGTCATAAAAACGCCCACCAAAACGCCCCAGGGCCCAACACGCCCAACAAAACACCCCAGACCCAAACACGCTCACTGAAACGCCCCCAGACCCAAACACGCCCACCAAAACGCCCCCAGTCCCAAACACGCCCAACAAAACATTCCCCCAGATCAGCCTACGAAAACGCCCCCAGACACAAACATGCTCACAAAAAGTCCCTAGGACCCGAACACGCCGAGTGAAATGCCCCCAGACCCAAACAAGCCCACCAGAATGCCTGACGACTCCAACACGCGCACCGAAATATCTCGTCATAAAAACCCCCACAAAAACGCCCCAGGACCCCAACACACCCAACAAAACACCCGAGACCCAAACACACTCACCGAAACGCCCCCAGAACCAAACATGCCGACCAAAAAGGCCTCAGGACCCGAACACGCCGAACAAAACGCCTCAGACAAAACAAGCCCACCAAAACGCCCCAGGACTCCAACACGTGCACCAAAACGCCCCAGAACCCCAACACGCCCAACAAAACTCCCCAGACCCAAACACGCTCACCGAAACGCCCCCAGACCCAAACACACCCACCAAAACGCCCCAGTCCCAAACACGCCCAACAAAATATTCCCCCACACCAGCCTACCAAAACGCCACCAGACCCAAACATGGCCACCAAAAAGGCCCCAGGATCCGAACATGCCGACCAAAACGCCCCAGAACCAAACAAGCCCACCAAAATGCCCGACTCCAACACGCGCACCGAAACACCTCGTCATAAAAACGCCCACCAAAACGCCCCAGGGCCCAACACGCCCAACAAAACACCCCAGACCCAAACACGCTCACTGAAACGCCCCAGACCCCAACACACCCAACAAAACACCCGAGACCCAAACACGCTCACCGAAACGCCCCCAGAACCAAACATGCCGACCAAAAAGGCCTCAGGACCCGAACACGCCGAACAAAACGCCTCAGACAAAACAAGCCCACCAAAACGCCCCAGGACTCCAACACGTGCACCAAAACGCCCCAGAACCCCAACACGCCCAACAAAACTCCCCAGACCCAAACACGCTCACCGAAACGCCCCCAGACCCAAACACACCCACCAAAACGCCCCAGTCCCAAACACGCCCAACAAAATATTCCCCCACACCAGCCTACCAAAACGCCACCAGACCCAAACATGGCCACCAAAAAGGCCCCAGGATCCGAACATGCCGACCAAAACGCCCCAGAACCAAACAAGCCCACCAAAATGCCCGACTCCAACACGCGCACCGAAACACCTCGTCATAAAAACGCCCACCAAAACGCCCCAGGGCCCAACACGCCCAACAAAACACCCCAGACCCAAACACGCTCACTGAAACGCCCCAGACCCCAACACACCCAACAAAACACCCGAGACCCAAACACGCTCACCGAAACGCCCCCAGAACCAAACATGCCGACCAAAAAGGCCTCAGGACCCGAACACGCCGAACAAAACGCCTCAGACAAAACAAGCCCACCAAAACGCCCCAGGACTCCAACACGTGCACCAAAACGCCCCAGAACCCCAACACGCCCAACAAAACTCCCCAGACCCAAACACGCTCACCGAAACGCCCCCAGACCCAAACACACCCACCAAAACGCCCCAGTCCCAAACACGCCCAACAAAATATTCCCCCACACCAGCCTACCAAAACGCCACCAGACCCAAACATGGCCACCAAAAAGGCCCCAGGATCCGAACATGCCGACCAAAACGCCCCAGAACCAAACAAGCCCACCAAAATGCCCGACTCCAACACGCGCACCGAAACACCTCGTCATAAAAACGCCCACCAAAACGCCCCAGGGCCCAACACGCCCAACAAAACACCCCAGACCCAAACACGCTCACTGAAACGCCCCCAGACCCAAACACGCCCACCAAAACGCCCCCAGTCCCAAACACGCCCAACAAAACATTCCCCCAGATCAGCCTACGAAAACGCCCCCAGACACAAACATGCTCACAAAAAGTCCCTAGGACCCGAACACGCCGAGTGAAATGCCCCCAGACCCAAACAAGCCCACCAGAATGCCTGACGACTCCAACACGCGCACCGAAATATCTCGTCATAAAAACCCCCACAAAAACGCCCCAGGACCCCAACACACCCAACAAAACACCCGAGACCCAAACACACTCACCGAAACGCCCCCAGAACCAAACATGCCGACCAAAAAGGCCTCAGGACCCGAACACGCCGAACAAAACGCCTCAGACAAAACAAGCCCACCAAAACGCCCCAGGACTCCAACACGTGCACCAAAACGCCCCAGAACCCCAACACGCCCAACAAAACTCCCCAGACCCAAACACGCTCACCGAAACGCCCCCAGACCCAAACACACCCACCAAAACGCCCCAGTCCCAAACACGCCCAACAAAATATTCCCCCACACCAGCCTACCAAAACGCCACCAGACCCAAACATGGCCACCAAAAAGGCCCCAGGATCCGAACATGCCGACCAAAACGCCCCAGAACCAAACAAGCCCACCAAAATGCCCGACTCCAACACGCGCACCGAAACACCTCGTCATAAAAACGCCCACCAAAACGCCCCAGGGCCCAACACGCCCAACAAAACACCCCAGACCCAAACACGCTCACTGAAACGCCCCAGACCCCAACACACCCAACAAAACACCCGAGACCCAAACACGCTCACCGAAACGCCCCCAGAACCAAACATGCCGACCAAAAAGGCCTCAGGACCCGAACACGCCGAACAAAACGCCTCAGACAAAACAAGCCCACCAAAACGCCCCAGGACTCCAACACGTGCACCAAAACGCCCCAGAACCCCAACACGCCCAACAAAACTCCCCAGACCCAAACACGCTCACCGAAACGCCCCCAGACCCAAACACACCCACCAAAACGCCCCAGTCCGAAACACGCCCAACAAAATATTCCCCCACACCAGCCTACCAAAACGCCACCAGACCCAAACATGGCCACCAAAAAGGCCCCAGGATCCGAACATGCCGACCAAAACGCCCCAGAACCAAACAAGCCCACCAAAATGCCCGACTCCAACACGCGCACCGAAACACCTCGTCATAAAAACGCCCACCAAAACGCCCCAGGGCCCAACACGCCCAACAAAACACCCCAGACCCAAACACGCTCACTGAAACGCCCCAGACCCCAACACACCCAACAAAACACCCGAGACCCAAACACGCTCACCGAAACGCCCCCAGAACCAAACATGCCGACCAAAAAGGCCTCAGGACCCGAACACGCCGAACAAAACGCCTCAGACAAAACAAGCCCACCAAAACGCCCCAGGACTCCAACACGTGCACCAAAACGCCCCAGAACCCCAACACGCCCAACAAAACTCCCCAGACCCAAACACGCTCACCGAAACGCCCCCAGACCCAAACACACCCACCAAAACGCCCCAGTCCCAAACACGCCCAACAAAATATTCCCCCACACCAGCCTACCAAAACGCCACCAGACCCAAACATGGCCACCAAAAAGGCCCCAGGATCCGAACATGCCGACCAAAACGCCCCAGAACCAAACAAGCCCACCAAAATGCCCGACTCCAACACGCGCACCGAAACACCTCGTCATAAAAACGCCCACCAAAACGCCCCAGGGCCCAACACGCCCAACAAAACACCCCAGACCCAAACACGCTCACTGAAACGCCCCAGACCCCAACACACCCAACAAAACACCCGAGACCCAAACACGCTCACCGAAACGCCCCCAGAACCAAACATGCCGACCAAAAAGGCCTCAGGACCCGAACACGCCGAACAAAACGCCTCAGACAAAACAAGCCCACCAAAACGCCCCAGGACTCCAACACGTGCAGCAAAACGCCCCAGAACCCCAACACGCCCAACAAAACTCCCCAGACCCAAACACGCTCACCGAAACGCCCCCAGACCCAAACACACCCACCAAAACGCCCCAGTCCCAAACACGCCCAACAAAATATTCCCCCACACCAGCCTACCAAAACGCCACCAGACCCAAACATGGCCACCAAAAAGGCCCCAGGATCCGAACATGCCGACCAAAACGCCCCAGAACCAAACAAGCCCACCAAAATGCCCGACTCCAACACGCGCACCGAAACACCTCGTCATAAAATGGCCCACCAAAACGCCCCAGGGCCCCTACACGCCCAACAAAATACCCCAGACCCAAACACGCTCATCGAAACGCCCCCAGACCCAAACACACCCACCAAAACGCCCCAGTCCCAAACACGCCCAACAAAACATTCCCCCACACCAACCTACCAAAACGCCACCAGACCCAAACATGGCCACCAAAAAGGCCCCAGGATCCGAACATGCCGACCAAAACGCTCCAGACCCAAACAAGCCCACCAAAATGCCCGACTCCAACACGCGCACCGAAACACCTCGTCATAAAAACGCCCACCAAAACGCCCCAGGGCCCAACACGCGCAACAAAACACCCCAGACCCAAACACGCTCACTGAAACGCCCCCGGACCCAAACACGCCCACCAAAACGCCCCCAGTCCCAAACACGCCCAACAAAACATTCCCCCAGATCAGCCTACGAAAACGCCCCCAGACACAAACATGCTCACAAAAAGTCCCTAGGACCCGAACACGCCGAGTGAAATGCCCCCAGACCCAAACAAGCCCACCAAAATGCCTGACGACTCCAACACGCGCACCGAAATATCTCGTCATAAAAACCCCCACAAAAACGCCCCAGGACCCCAACACACCCAACAAAACACCCGAAACCCAAACACACTCACCGAAACGCCCCCAGAACCAAACATGCCGACCAAAAAGGCCTCAGGACCCGAACACGCCGAACAAAACGCCTCAGACAAAACAAGCCCACCAAAACGCCCCAGGACTCCAACACGTGCACCAAAACGCCCCAGAACCCCAACACGCCCAACAAAACTCCCCAGACCCAAACACGCTCACCGAAACGCCCCCAGACCCAAACACACCCACCAAAACGCCCCAGTCCGAAACACGCCCAACAAAATATTCCCCCACACCAGCCTACCAAAACGCCACCAGACCCAAACATGGCCACCAAAAAGGCCCCAGGATCCGAACATGCCGACCAAAACGCCCCAGAACCAAACAAGCCCACCAAAATGCCCGACTCCAACACGCGCACCGAAACACCTCGTCATAAAAACGCCCACCAAAACGCCCCAGGGCCCAACACGCCCAACAAAACACCCCAGACCCAAACACGCTCACTGAAACGCCCCCAGACCCAAACACGCCCACCAAAACGCCCCCAGTCCCAAACACGCCCAACAAAACATTCCCCCAGATCAGCCTACGAAAACGCCCCCAGACACAAACATGCTCACAAAAAGTCCCTAGGACCCGAACACGCCGAGTGAAATGCCCCCAGACCCAAACAAGCCCACCAGAATGCCTGACGACTCCAACACGCGCACCGAAATATCTCGTCATAAAAACCCCCACAAAAACGCCCCAGGACCCCAACACACCCAACAAAACACCCGAGACCCAAACACACTCACCGAAACGCCCCCAGAACCAAACATGCCGACCAAAAAGGCCTCAGGACCCGAACACGCCGAACAAAACGCCTCAGACAAAACAAGCCCACCAAAACGCCCCAGGACTCCAACACGTGCACCAAAACGCCCCAGAACCCCAACACGCCCAACAAAACTCCCCAGACCCAAACACGCTCACCGAAACGCCCCCAGACCCAAACACACCCACCAAAACGCCCCAGTCCCAAACACGCCCAACAAAATATTCCCCCACACCAGCCTACCAAAACGCCACCAGACCCAAACATGGCCACCAAAAAGGCCCCAGGATCCGAACATGCCGACCAAAACGCCCCAGAACCAAACAAGCCCACCAAAATGCCCGACTCCAACACGCGCACCGAAACACCTCGTCATAAAAACGCCCACCAAAACGCCCCAGGGCCCAACACGCCCAACAAAACACCCCAGACCCAAACACGCTCACTGAAACGCCCCAGACCCCAACACACCCAACAAAACACCCGAGACCCAAACACGCTCACCGAAACGCCCCCAGAACCAAACATGCCGACCAAAAAGGCCTCAGGACCCGAACACGCCGAACAAAACGCCTCAGACAAAACAAGCCCACCAAAACGCCCCAGGACTCCAACACGTGCACCAAAACGCCCCAGAACCCCAACACGCCCAACAAAACTCCCCAGACCCAAACACGCTCACCGAAACGCCCCCAGACCCAAACACACCCACCAAAACGCCCCAGTCCCAAACACGCCCAACAAAATATTCCCCCACACCAGCCTACCAAAACGCCACCAGACCCAAACATGGCCACCAAAAAGGCCCCAGGATCCGAACATGCCGACCAAAACGCCCCAGAACCAAACAAGCCCACCAAAATGCCCGACTCCAACACGCGCACCGAAACACCTCGTCATAAAATGGCCCACCAAAACGCCCCAGGGCCCCTACACGCCCAACAAAATACCCCAGACCCAAACACGCTCATCGAAACGCCCCCAGACCCAAACACACCCACCAAAACGCCCCAGTCCCAAACACGCCCAACAAAACATTCCCCCACACCAACCTACCAAAACGCCACCAGACCCAAACATGGCCACCAAAAAGGCCCCAGGATCCGAACATGCCGACCAAAACGCTCCAGACCCAAACAAGCCCACCAAAATGCCCGACTCCAACACGCGCACCGAAACACCTCGTCATAAAAACGCCCACCAAAACGCCCCAGGGCCCAACACGCGCAACAAAACACCCCAGACCCAAACACGCTCACTGAAACGCCCCCGGACCCAAACACGCCCACCAAAACGCCCCCAGTCCCAAACACGCCCAACAAAACATTCCCCCAGATCAGCCTACGAAAACGCCCCCAGACACAAACATGCTCACAAAAAGTCCCTAGGACCCGAACACGCCGAGTGAAATGCCCCCAGACCCAAACAAGCCCACCAAAATGCCTGACGACTCCAACACGCGCACCGAAATATCTCGTCATAAAAACCCCCACAAAAACGCCCCAGGACCCCAACACACCCAACAAAACACCCGAAACCCAAACACACTCACCGAAACGCCCCCAGAACCAAACATGCCGACCAAAAAGGCCTCAGGACCCGAACACGCCGAACAAAACGCCTCAGACAAAACAAGCCCACCAAAACGCCCCAGGACTCCAACACGTGCACCAAAACGCCCCAGAACCCCAACACGCCCAACAAAACTCCCCAGACCCAAACACGCTCACCGAAACGCCCCCAGACCCAAACACACCCACCAAAACGCCCCAGTCCGAAACACGCCCAACAAAATATTCCCCCACACCAGCCTACCAAAACGCCACCAGACCCAAACATGGCCACCAAAAAGGCCCCAGGATCCGAACATGCCGACCAAAACGCCCCAGAACCAAACAAGCCCACCAAAATGCCCGACTCCAACACGCGCACCGAAACACCTCGTCATAAAAACGCCCACCAAAACGCCCCAGGGCCCAACACGCCCAACAAAACACCCCAGACCCAAACACGCTCACTGAAACGCCCCCAGACCCAAACACGCCCACCAAAACGCCCCCAGTCCCAAACACGCCCAACAAAACATTCCCCCAGATCAGCCTACGAAAACGCCCCCAGACACAAACATGCTCACAAAAAGTCCCTAGGACCCGAACACGCCGAGTGAAATGCCCCCAGACCCAAACAAGCCCACCAGAATGCCTGACGACTCCAACACGCGCACCGAAATATCTCGTCATAAAAACCCCCACAAAAACGCCCCAGGACCCCAACACACCCAACAAAACACCCGAGACCCAAACACACTCACCGAAACGCCCCCAGAACCAAACATGCCGACCAAAAAGGCCTCAGGACCCGAACACGCCGAACAAAACGCCTCAGACAAAACAAGCCCACCAAAACGCCCCAGGACTCCAACACGTGCACCAAAACGCCCCAGAACCCCAACACGCCCAACAAAACTCCCCAGACCCAAACACGCTCACCGAAACGCCCCCAGACCCAAACACACCCACCAAAACGCCCCAGTCCCAAACACGCCCAACAAAATATTCCCCCACACCAGCCTACCAAAACGCCACCAGACCCAAACATGGCCACCAAAAAGGCCCCAGGATCCGAACATGCCGACCAAAACGCCCCAGAACCAAACAAGCCCACCAAAATGCCCGACTCCAACACGCGCACCGAAACACCTCGTCATAAAAACGCCCACCAAAACGCCCCAGGGCCCAACACGCCCAACAAAACACCCCAGACCCAAACACGCTCACTGAAACGCCCCAGACCCCAACACACCCAACAAAACACCCGAGACCCAAACACGCTCACCGAAACGCCCCCAGAACCAAACATGCCGACCAAAAAGGCCTCAGGACCCGAACACGCCGAACAAAACGCCTCAGACAAAACAAGCCCACCAAAACGCCCCAGGACTCCAACACGTGCACCAAAACGCCCCAGAACCCCAACACGCCCAACAAAACTCCCCAGACCCAAACACGCTCACCGAAACGCCCCCAGACCCAAACACACCCACCAAAACGCCCCAGTCCCAAACACGCCCAACAAAATATTCCCCCACACCAGCCTACCAAAACGCCACCAGACCCAAACATGGCCACCAAAAAGGCCCCAGGATCCGAACATGCCGACCAAAACGCCCCAGAACCAAACAAGCCCACCAAAATGCCCGACTCCAACACGCGCACCGAAACACCTCGTCATAAAAACGCCCACCAAAACGCCCCAGGGCCCAACACGCCCAACAAAACACCCCAGACCCAAACACGCTCACTGAAACGCCCCAGACCCCAACACACCCAACAAAACACCCGAGACCCAAACACGCTCACCGAAACGCCCCCAGACCCAAACATGCCGACCAAAAAGGCCTCAGGACCCGAACACGCCGACCAAAACGCCTCAGACAAAACAAGCCCACCAAAACGCCCCAGGACCCCAACACGTGCACCAAAACACCTCCAGACCTAAAAACGCCCACCAAAACGCCCCAGAACCCCAACACGCCCAACAAGACTCCCCAGACCCAAACACGCTCACCGAAACGCCCCCAGACCCAAACACACCCACCAAAACGCCCCAGTCCCAAACACGCCCAACAAAACATTCCCCCACACCAGCCTACCGAAACGCCACCAGACCCAAACATGGCCACCAAAAAGGCCCCAGGATCCGAACATGCGACCAAAACGCCCCAGACCCAAACAAGCCCACCAAAATGCCCGACTCCAACACGCGCACCGAAACACCTCGTCATAAAATGGCCCACCAAAACGCCCCAGGGCCCCTACACGCCCAACAAAATACCCCAGACCCAAACACGCTCATCGAAACGCCCCCAGACCCAAACACACCCACCAAAACGCCCCAGTCCCAAACACGCCCAACAAAACATTCCCCCACACCAACCTACCAAAACGCCACCAGACCCAAACATGGCCACCAAAAAGGCCCCAGGATCCGAACATGCCGACCAAAACGCTCCAGACCCAAACAAGCCCACCAAAATGCCCGACTCCAACACGCGCACCGAAACACCTCGTCATAAAAACGCCCACCAAAACGCCCCAGGGCCCAACACGCGCAACAAAACACCCCAGACCCAAACACGCTCACTGAAACGCCCCCGGACCCAAACACGCCCACCAAAACGCCCCCAGTCCCAAACACGCCCAACAAAACATTCCCCCAGATCAGCCTACGAAAACGCCCCCAGACACAAACATGCTCACAAAAAGTCCCTAGGACCCGAACACGCCGAGTGAAATGCCCCCAGACCCAAACAAGCCCACCAAAATGCCTGACGACTCCAACACGCGCACCGAAATATCTCGTCATAAAAACCCCCACAAAAACGCCCCAGGACCCCAACACACCCAACAAAACACCCGAAACCCAAACACACTCACCGAAACGCCCCCAGAACCAAACATGCCGACCAAAAAGGCCTCAGGACCCGAACACGCCGAACAAAACGCCTCAGACAAAACAAGCCCACCAAAACGCCCCAGGACTCCAACACGTGCACCAAAACGCCCCAGAACCCCAACACGCCCAACAAAACTCCCCAGACCCAAACACGCTCACCGAAACGCCCCCAGACCCAAACACACCCACCAAAACGCCCCAGTCCGAAACACGCCCAACAAAATATTCCCCCACACCAGCCTACCAAAACGCCACCAGACCCAAACATGGCCACCAAAAAGGCCCCAGGATCCGAACATGCCGACCAAAACGCCCCAGAACCAAACAAGCCCACCAAAATGCCCGACTCCAACACGCGCACCGAAACACCTCGTCATAAAAACGCCCACCAAAACGCCCCAGGGCCCAACACGCCCAACAAAACACCCCAGACCCAAACACGCTCACTGAAACGCCCCCAGACCCAAACACGCCCACCAAAACGCCCCCAGTCCCAAACACGCCCAACAAAACATTCCCCCAGATCAGCCTACGAAAACGCCCCCAGACACAAACATGCTCACAAAAAGTCCCTAGGACCCGAACACGCCGAGTGAAATGCCCCCAGACCCAAACAAGCCCACCAGAATGCCTGACGACTCCAACACGCGCACCGAAATATCTCGTCATAAAAACCCCCACAAAAACGCCCCAGGACCCCAACACACCCAACAAAACACCCGAGACCCAAACACACTCACCGAAACGCCCCCAGAACCAAACATGCCGACCAAAAAGGCCTCAGGACCCGAACACGCCGAACAAAACGCCTCAGACAAAACAAGCCCACCAAAACGCCCCAGGACTCCAACACGTGCACCAAAACGCCCCAGAACCCCAACACGCCCAACAAAACTCCCCAGACCCAAACACGCTCACCGAAACGCCCCCAGACCCAAACACACCCACCAAAACGCCCCAGTCCCAAACACGCCCAACAAAATATTCCCCCACACCAGCCTACCAAAACGCCACCAGACCCAAACATGGCCACCAAAAAGGCCCCAGGATCCGAACATGCCGACCAAAACGCCCCAGAACCAAACAAGCCCACCAAAATGCCCGACTCCAACACGCGCACCGAAACACCTCGTCATAAAAACGCCCACCAAAACGCCCCAGGGCCCAACACGCCCAACAAAACACCCCAGACCCAAACACGCTCACTGAAACGCCCCAGACCCCAACACACCCAACAAAACACCCGAGACCCAAACACGCTCACCGAAACGCCCCCAGAACCAAACATGCCGACCAAAAAGGCCTCAGGACCCGAACACGCCGAACAAAACGCCTCAGACAAAACAAGCCCACCAAAACGCCCCAGGACTCCAACACGTGCACCAAAACGCCCCAGAACCCCAACACGCCCAACAAAACTCCCCAGACCCAAACACGCTCACCGAAACGCCCCCAGACCCAAACACACCCACCAAAACGCCCCAGTCCCAAACACGCCCAACAAAATATTCCCCCACACCAGCCTACCAAAACGCCACCAGACCCAAACATGGCCACCAAAAAGGCCCCAGGATCCGAACATGCCGACCAAAACGCCCCAGAACCAAACAAGCCCACCAAAATGCCCGACTCCAACACGCGCACCGAAACACCTCGTCATAAAAACGCCCACCAAAACGCCCCAGGGCCCAACACGCCCAACAAAACACCCCAGACCCAAACACGCTCACTGAAACGCCCCAGACCCCAACACACCCAACAAAACACCCGAGACCCAAACACGCTCACCGAAACGCCCCCAGACCCAAACATGCCGACCAAAAAGGCCTCAGGACCCGAACACGCCGACCAAAACGCCTCAGACAAAACAAGCCCACCAAAACGCCCCAGGACTCCAACACGTGCACCAAAACACCTCCAGACCTAAAAACGCCCACCAAAACGCCCCAGAACCCCAACACGCCCAACAAGACTCCCCAGACCCAAACACGCTCACCGAAACGCCCCCAGACCCAAACACACCCACCAAAACGCCCCAGTCCCAAACACGCCCAACAAAACATTCCCCCACACCAGCCTACCGAAACGCCACCAGACCCAAACATGGCCACCAAAAAGGCCCCAGGATCCGAACATGCGACCAAAACGCCCCAGACCCAAACAAGCCCACCAAAATGCCCGACTCCAACACGCGCACCGAAACACCTCGTCATAAAATGGCCCACCAAAACGCCCCAGGGCCCCTACACGCCCAACAAAATACCCCAGACCCAAACACGCTCATCGAAACGCCCCCAGACCCAAACACACCCACCAAAACGCCCCAGTCCCAAACACGCCCAACAAAACATTCCCCCACACCAACCTACCAAAACGCCACCAGACCCAAACATGGCCACCAAAAAGGCCCCAGGATCCGAACATGCCGACCAAAACGCTCCAGACCCAAACAAGCCCACCAAAATGCCCGACTCCAACACGCGCACCGAAACACCTCGTCATAAAAACGCCCACCAAAACGCCCCAGGGCCCAACACGCCCAACAAAACATCCCAGACCCAAACACGCTCACTGAAACGCCCCCAGACCCAAACACGCCCACCAAAACGCCCCCAGTCCCAAACACGCCCAACAAAACATTCCCCCAGATCAGCCTACGAAAACGCCCCCAGACACAAACATGCTCACAAAAAGTCCCTAGGACCCGAACACGCCGAGTGAAATGCCCCCAGACCCAAACAAGCCCACCAAAATGCCTGACGACTCCAACACGCGCACCGAAATATCTCGTCATAAAAACCCCCACAAAAACGCCCCAGGACCCCAACACACCCAACAAAATACCCGAGACCCAAACACACTCACCGAAACGCCCCCAGAACCAAACATGCCGACCAAAAAGGCCTCAGGACCCGAACACGCCGAACAAAACGCCTCAGACAAAACAAGCCCACCAAAACGCCCCAGGACTCCAACACGTGCACCAAAACGCCCCAGAACCCCA